>JABSTQ010008159.1:0-64539 GCA_013358835.2 Ixodes persulcatus | reverse complement strand
TTTTCTTCCTTGCCTTCCTCCGCGGGGGGTGAATTTCCCGCTCCCCCGGGATGCGCGGAAGCGCACTTATCTGTGCGCGTTGCAGGCCGGTCGGGCCGGTCGTGTCGGTAGCGGGCCGGCCAGGCCTCGGTGGTGGTCGTCGACGTGGACGGCGTGGTGAAAGCTCATCGTTCCGCGTAAAAGCGCTATCCTTGACTGTGAATTTTCGTCGTGTGTCGCTATGATATCCCAGCACGTACTAAAAGGGAAGATCCACCTACTCGTGCGGCGATGTCGTGGCGGCACTCTCAAGACAGTAGAAACGCCCGTGCCGTCGTGTTTGTTTACTTGCGACTACAGTGGTGCTTTCTAAGCATTTGTGTCCTCGAACATCGCCCGGATTTCTTATTTGGCGCATTTCATGCGTGTGCTCAAGTTCAAGGTACAGTATAGCCCGCTTATAACGAACACATCGGGAACTGGAAATCAGTTCGTTATACCCGTTTTTCAGCTATATCTGGATACAAAATAAAACAACAAGATAATGTTTTAAAGCAAGGGTTTACTGCTTACCGAAGAAGCTGTCGATACACGACTGCACACCGCGATTCACAGAAGTGCTCACAATTGCTGCTTCTAGTGTGTCCAATTGCGCGAAAATGTTCTGTCCAAGCCCGGCACCGACGAAGTATGACCGGAGCACATCAACCGCCGCGATCGCCGTTCCGGTGGACACCGACCGGTTTCACACGGCAGTCGTCGTCGCTGTCGCTGTCGCTCTCGTTGGCTCGCACATCCTCAACCAGGCAACAGTTCGCAAGGTCTTCGTCCGTCATCTCCTCCGTGGCGACGATGTCGTCCTCCGTCGTAACGAACTCGACGAGGTTAACGCCGGACGGGACCAGCTGGACCTGTGCCAGGCTCTCCCACATCTTCTCTAGCGGTGCGCAGATCTCGTTGACAGCAGGTACTCCGGCGTCGGCAACCACTTCGTCGCTTGCAGCAGGAGCCTCCAAAACCCTCGTCCGGGAAAAGCCGCCGCTCTTGAAGCAGTGGGAGATGGTTTCGGGCTTCACGTCTCTCCACGCTCCGCTGGCCATAAACACTGCTCTGGCCAACGTAACCTTGCGTTCCTTGGGTGGCACCGCGGTGCGAATGTCAATAAGCAGACGCTCGATAACTCGGCGACGGTAGTGCACCTTCAGGTTCGCTATGACTCCCTGGTGCATTGGCTGAAGTTTGGCCATGGTGTTTGGAGGCAAAAAGAGCACCTCCACGGCGCTGAGCAGTGGGTTGATGTGGTGGGCACTGCAGTTATCCAGTAGCAGCAGCACCTTCCGATTTTGCGAAGCCATGTGTGCGTCAAAATCAGTGAGCCACTTGCGGAAGAGGTCCCCCGTCATCCACGCTTTGCCGTTCTGGACGTACGTCACGGGAAGGGACAGGATGGTCGCAAAGCCCCGTGGTTTTTTGGACTTCCCAATCAGCAGCAGCTCTCGCTTGTCAGTGCCGTCCATGTTGGCGCAAACTAGGAGTGTGACGCGCTCCTTACTAGTCTTGGCTCCGACGCACTTGTCATCCTTGGATGCCAGTGTCTTGGCAGGCAGAAGTTGATAAAAAAGACCAGTTTCATCTGCATTGTAGATGTCGCGATCAGCGTAAGTGGCAAAGATCCGATCAAGGTGCTTGTCGAGCCAAGCCTGGAGCGAAGCGTCGTCAACAGACGCGGCCTCGCCGACGATGTGTTTGCATGTGATGCTGTGGCGATCCTTGAAGCGTTGAAGCCAGCCGCTTCCAGGCTTGAAGTTATCGTGCTTCAACACAAACCCCAAGTTCCGAGCCTTTTCTAGAAGGATCTGACCACTTATTGGAACTGCCTTTGCGCGGGCATCAACAAACCACTTGTACAGTGCCTCTTCCACATCACTGTACAAAGGCTTGCGGAGCTTCTTCCAGTTTACGCTGCCAGCATCGTCGTTTAGGGCTGCGTCGATCTTGTCCCCGTTCTTGATGATTGTCGACAGCGTCGACGGCGCTATCTCGTATTTGCGGGCGATCTCCGACTTCTTGACATTGCGCCGAACTTCCTCAAGAATCGCCCGTTTCACCTTTAGGGACAGAACCTTCCTTTTCGGGGTGGAAATGCCGGTGCTTGACATGATCAAGGAAATCCGTGGGCGGTCCGGTCAGTTGCGATTAGGTGCGCTCAGCCGAGTTCATAGTCAGTCTTTGCCGAGGGAGAAGCGGTTGGTGTAGGGTCCGTAGTCAAAGGGTAATCAGGAAGGCAGTCTGGGTCACAAGATGGCGGGCCGACGAAGAAGTAGCAGAGGAACACTATCCAAACGGAGATCGGGAGGAAAGTGAACCAAAACCACGCGGGAAAAGGAGCATGGCCGCACGGCGGCGCGCGGCACGGCAGCGCGATAAGCGAACGGGTTTCTCCAGGTTTTTCCACGCTGCGTACGTCACGTGTCTTGTGGAGAAGCATCCCGTTTCTCGCGCGGGGTGAGGCGAGCAGCGCAAACTTCTCCGAGGTATGCGCTGTAAAGACGCACGGTCCGCGCGCTGTTGGTCAGAAGCTACTTTTTATATTGTGTTCATTTTAGCTCAGCTTAAATTTTGTGGAACGTTCTACATTAAATCTGAAGAATTTCGTCGAATTTTTGTTCGTTATATCAGCACAGGCCTTCCGAGATTTTTCGCTAAAAGTGGACTCAAATCACATTGCAGGTATACAAATGGGAACGGGAAATCAAAATTCCTTCGTTATATCCGCTATTTCGTTATTTCCGGGTTCGTTATAAGCGGGCTGTACTGTATTACTGGCGCGTACCGTATAAAGGATGCGAATTTTCACGCGTTTTCATCACCGGAGAGAAGTGATTAGTGTTAGCAATCCTGAACGCTCGCAACGTCTATCTGATCACGAAATCATATTTCTACGTTGCTATATCGCTGCTAAGATTACATTGTCTTTTATAATCGTAGAAAGGGCGTGTGGCGATATTTGTACTATTGCAATGTCGTGTATTAGAGTCGTGATCGTCCAAGACGGCGTACTGCATCTTTTTATTTTCTTTTTTTCATCCACTGTACCCTGCAAGCCTATCAAGAAGAAATAATAATAAAGCTTTAGGCTATAGACAACTGTCTGTCTATATTCGGTTACGGCATTGAGTAGCAGTGCATCCCCTTCTTAGAGGGGCCGCTGAAACAGCTGACGGCCGCGTATAGAAGCGGTCGCCGTGCTGACGACCCGCTGCGCTTGTTGTAGTGGTTGCAGGTGTGTGTACGCGCGGCGCAGAGCAGTCGTTCTGGTCGCAACAAACGCAATCGTAGGTACGCGCTCGTTGCACATGTCTGAACCAGCCTTTCCCCCGTCCTCCCGAGGCGAAAGGCAACGTGGCGACATCGTTTGACATCACGTACCAGAGGTAACGCTGCGATGTCAAACGTTGGTTCGGTTACGACTTGCCCCAACCGCAAATCGAAGAATGCCCGAAAAGGTCTGCGTTTGGCCGTCCTCGGAACCCGAACATGACTCCGAAGCGCTGCTATCGTCCACATCGCACGTCGAAGTGGCGTCATAGGAAATCATCCCCAGGTCGGCTGTCCGCCGAAGAATTTCAACCTCTAACGGCGTCAGGTCCTCGAGCGTAGAGAACTCCGCCATGATCGAAGCTCGAATGACAAAGAGGTTCGGCCGATGCGGCTACCTCGGGATCACTGCGCGACGGAATGTCATCCAACGCCATTGGCCCGAGATCCTTTTGATAAGCGTGCGAGGACCAATGAGAGTGGTTTCGTTTTCGGGTGGATCCGAGGTTTGGTGGCCTTCAATTACATTTTTATTAAAGAAATAATCACCGTATGACTATACGTTTTGGATTTTAGGGATACTTAGGGCGTCTAAATTCAGCTGTCATCATCAAAACACGAACTCAAAAACCACTTGAGTGCCCCTTTAAGCGTCTACTTTTTTGCGGTTTCCACATCTCTTGTGGTTTGGGCAACCCAGGGGGCACGGAGAGAGTTACTAAATGTCATTGCGTCATATATTAACCGGACGACGCGGAAACCTTCTACAGGGGCGCCCCGTGGTGTCGAATGCGTGCGGCATGTGACGAAATCGTGATGTTGTTGGTCCTGGTCAGCCGAGAAGAGAGAGCTGCCTCGTTCCCGGGCGGCTCTCTCTCCTCGACCTCACCTCCTTTCCCCGTCTTCCCCTCCCTCCCCACATTCCTCAGTCACAGCAGCAAGGGGAATCCTCCGGCGAGGGAAAAGGGGGGACAGAGGACCAAGGACCTCATAAATGAGGTTATTTTTTGCTTGTTTTTGTGATTTTAATACGCCTATAACTTTTAAGATAAAGCAAATTTCGAGAAAAGAAAACATTCACTAAGTTACTACGTTCAGTGCGCTCAGGTTTGGTGCAAATCAAAAACCATTTAAAACGTCGTTGCAGGGCCCCTTTAACGAAGGGTAGGCATTAGCTCAAAGAGATATTTTGGAAATGCCTGAGGCATCTGACTCTGGTAGGTTCGCTGGAGCGCATTACACAAGTTGTATTACAGTAAGAAAAAAAAGGAAAAGGCAGAAGCCATTTGCCAGTCATCGGACAGTTACTCAATAAGCGAAACAGAAAAAAACAATTCAATACACTCTCGCCAAGTGGTCTGCAAGTGAGAGCTTATCACTTGCAGACCACTGTCTGCAAGTGAGAAAATACATATTGGATACGTTATTAGTAATGCTAATCGCATGCTTGGCTATTTAAAACGTAATTTTAAAATTATGTTTTAAATTAACTCTTTATAAAACACTTGTACGCTCAAAACTTGAATACGCGTCGTCTATCTGGGACCCGAGCCTTTTAAATTTGGTTAACCCCCTAGAAGCTGTTCAAAATCGTTCCGCTCGTTTTATCCTCAGTAATTATCAACGCACTGCAAGTGTCACCTCTATGAGATCTAACTTATCTTTGACTAGTCTTGCCTCACGTCGAAAGGTAGCCCGTTTGTGTCTCTTCCATAAAATATTTCACACTAACTCAAACCTTAGTCAACATCTCCTCACACCACCTTTCTATGTTTCATCCCGTCTTGATCATCCCCATAAAGTAGGTGTACAGCTGCAACGGAAAAAGAGTAGCACAAGTGACCGATGACCGGAGCGGCAAAATCGCGACACGCGGCGCTATTGTTCCCGAGCTTGCCGATAGCGAGAGTGCCAGTCACGTTGCATGTCTCAACGGGGGGGTGGCCGTCAGAAAATTGAGGAATAAGATAGCTTTTAAAATGCGGGCTTTAGGATAGGCTGCTTTCTGCCGGCCACCCCCGTGTTGAGATATGGAACGTGACTGTCAATCTCGCTATCGGCGCGCTCGGGAACAATAGCGCCGCGTCTCGCGATTTTGCCATTCCGGTCGTCGGTCACTTGTGCTACTCTTTTTCCGTTGCGGCTGTACCACTGTGTAGCACGAACACATTTCAACAATCTTTCATTCCCAAAACTTCTTTGGATTGGAACCGCCTTCCCACCTCCATTGCCATAATCCAGGCGGATGATTTGTTTAAAACTGCTGTTTCTAATTTTTATTGTTCATAACTAATATGTGCTTTGCCTTTAAGTTATTCATTGTATAATTTTTCTTGTTGAATACAACCCACTCCCCTCTGTAATGCCGTTGGCCCGTAGGGTATTGAAATAAATAAATAAATAAATAAATAAATCACAAACTCCTTACAAGAAAAATAAATGTTCACAAGATGTATTTCCTTAATCATAACAGCCTGCTCTTTCACAATGGCAAATATAACGGTATCAAGTTTAAACAATTTGATTTTACATTTACAGGAGCACTGAAGTTGTAGAAACATTTTTTTACTGCCTAGTTAAGACAGGAATGTCAAAATAACTTTTTGTCTAACAAATGTTTTTCGCCACATTTACGCCACACTATCTATTGTGAGTTTTGAGCAATACTGAAACTGTACTCGATTTCCGATGATGACGGGGTGTACTCCATTCCGCCTTCACTCCAAGGTTGCTCCAAGGTTAGGAGATCTCTCCACCCTGGGCTCTGACAAGCAGCAAGAGAAGAAATGGGATCTGGGGGGGCTATGCGAGACAGGACGATGGGGCCGGGACATTGCCGCCCGCTGCGATGACCAACCGCAGTGGGCAGCGATGACCCGGTCCCTTCGTCTTGCCGTCTTGCGTAGCTCCCCAGATCGCACTAAACCGAAATGTTTTCTCCGGCAGAAATAAACCCGCTCTGCTATTCTCTCGCTTCCTTTCTCCCGCTCCACTATTCTCTCTTGCTTCCTAAACCCCAGCTCCGCTATTCTCTCTCGCTTCCTTTCGGAGCGCATGGAGCAGAGAAATGCCCCTCCAAGACTGGGAATGACCTTGGAATAAAGGCGGTGTGAGGGCCGTTGGTAGGCCCCAGGAAGAAGGAAAAAGTTTAAAGATTAAAATAACTGTTTATTACGGAAAAGGAAGGTCTTTCTGAGTCACTAGGACGGGCGAAAGCAACTGGAAGAGAAAAACGCGGGCGTGGACAATCTTGAGGCGAAGAGGCGATGTTAGCGTCCAGGGGGAGGGCGAGAGCAAGGCTAGTTTATGAGGTGAGGGGTAAGGTTCCAGCTGCAGCCAAGAAGTCTGTTGCCGAGGCTGGCGAGCAAGGCCCACCTGGCGGGTGCTTACATTTGGGCGATGGGTAGAACCGAGGACAGGGAGAGTGGACAGTCGCAACCCGAGTCCTCTACAGCCCACGAGTCCCTCTAGAGGACTTGGGTTGCGAGGAGAAATTTGGAAGGAAAGAACGGAGCCGGGGCGGCTGAGGGGATGGAAGAATAACAGATGGCTACGGCTAACATATGCTCGCATCCCCTCCCACTTCCATAGACCACGTCCGCGTGGCTATTTATTTAATTTTATTTTTACATACTGCAGCCCCGTCGGGGCTATTGCAGGAGTGGGCGGGGGGGGGGGGGAAATCACAATTCACACAATTCAATATTGAATAAGACAGAAACAAAAGTATGAAACATTGTAAAATAGGTTCAACCGCTGTCAACCACACACAGAAGCTCATCTGGAGGTAATGAACGGATGTTACCGTGTAGCTGAAGCTAAAACAAATGGCAAAATTAATGGCGCAACTATTCTAGGGATACTTAAGTGGAAACGTGGTTGTAAGGCTGTAAAACAACTAATAGCAAGCAAAATGGCGAAACTACTCTATGGTTATATCAAAACCTTGAAGGCGTAAGGGCGGAATGCGTGTTCGGCGGGGTTGATGGAATGCGGGGCGCGGGGACCCAATGGTGGGTGTTTCGCGGCTTGGAGGGTGGTGATGCAAGTTGTTGATGTCCAGGCAAGGCGCGGGTGTGGGGAGTTCTGGCTCCTGCTGTTTTGGGTCAGGAAGGGGGGATGGCGATGGTGCTGAATATTTCTTCACCTGTGAGCAGTAAACCGTGCGTTCATTGGTGGAATATGTTTCCGAAGGCGGGCAGTGGTCGAACACCGAATATCCCAGGCGTGGGCTTCCCAACAATTTCGTAGAGACCCTTAAAATGCGGGGACAGCTTTTTCAAAGGAGTACCTGTACGGCTGGTGGCTCTATGGGGTGGCTCCGGGAACCAGGTCGATGCTTTCTTCCCTCCCTATGTACAGGTCGAGGTCTTGCTCGTCTGTGGCGAAGAGAGGCACGTGGCTGTTCGAGATGGCTTGAATCCTGTTTCGGTCACTATCGTTGAGGCTGGCCCCAATCAATGGGACAACCGACGAGGAGAGCTGGTGAGGGCGTCGGAGAAGCCAGCTTGGGCTGCTCATGAGGCTCTAAGAGCTGCCGGGTGGCGGTGGCACAAAGGGTTGCGGCGGGCGAAGCTTGACTGGGCGCGCTGAGTGGCGGGGGCATGGAGGCGGGAACTTACAGCGTTGTTCAGTGAAGCTTTTAATCCTTTAAGATTGGTTCCGATTGGAGTCCTGTTGACGTTGGCGCAGCGTGCCACCTTCGAATGGCGATCTCCTGCCACAGCGCGGCGCTCGCCATCCAGGGCAGGGTCTTCTCGACGCATGGCACCCCAAGTTTTCAGTGCAGCTGGTGAATTTCGGGGAGTTTGGGTGGCTTGACGTGAAGCTCGGTGCAAACAGCACAAAGCCAGTCGTCTCCGAGATTCAATGGGAGGGGTTGTTTTCAAGCATGGCGGCTTCGAGAACTCCAGAGGTGTTGTCGACGATGATGCGAAGACAAGCAGATCTGATTGGCATAATCGCACCACCCCCGACAACGATGAGGGGAGCTGCTGTCCACGATATGACCTGTAAGCTGCTGACATGCTTCGCGGAGATGAGGGTGGTTCTCAATCCGCTGTCGGGAAATGCATCAGGGTGCCTATTTCGCAGAAATCAGCAGTGACCATGTGTCACCGAGGGGGGGTCAAAATGACTAAACCTGATAAAAGAAACACTCCGAGATTAAACGAGAAATTACTTAAGAATAAAGAAAAATCGGGTTTGACCGGCGACAGGCGATAGCTCCACGCCCGGTGTGAAAGTTAACAGAGAGGCGACGGAAAGCAGGGGTGAAATAAATACAAGAAATTTGATTAGGCAATGAAAAGCCATGCATGGCGACAACATGACCAACACCTGTGGGGGACAGTGAGCAGTGCTGCATGTAGAAGACGGCGCTGTTAAACGGGGAGCTTGTGCTGGAGGGGCCGGTGCGCGCTCGGTGGAGGGGCCGGCATGGTTTGTTGACCCGGTCGGCTTGATCTGCGCCAAAGGCCGCTGGGGCAAGGAACTCTGGCCGGTCCCGGCGGAATAGCTGGACTGCCGCCGCGACGGAGGCGGGACGGCCCATCTTCTTTAGGAAGTCCCCATGCTGGTGGCTGGCTTCGTGGGTGTCCTGGTGGATGACAGGGACTTGGCACAACCAGCAGGCGTCTGGGTGGTCTTCCGGAAGCGAGAAGGGCGGTAGGGTATATCCCTGGAAGGGCTGTGGGATCTGGGCGGGCAGCTGGGAAGGGTTTGGACGGGGCTGGTTCCTCCAGCGCACCCTGGACACGAAGTGGACGGCCTCTTGGTCGTCCTGGGCCGTCCAGGTGGCCACGGTGTGGCGAGGTGGCTTGCGCCGGGCTGGTTCTCCAGCCGCCGTCGAGACCGCTTCTCCTCGTGGGGTGGAGTCTCGTCTGCCCGCCTGGTCACTCCAGGCTCTCCGGTGCTCCGCGTCTCCGCCGCCCTGCCTCTGTTGATGTGATCGAGGCCAGGGATGATCACCCCGCCTCTGCCAACCGGGTTGACCACCCTGTCGGTTGGTCTGGCCGGTTCGCTGCCGAACGGGTTGACCACCCTGTCGGTCGTCGGTCTGGCCTGTCACCTGCCGAACGGGTTGACCACCCGCTGGGTTGGGCTGGCTGGTCCTTCGTTCGAAGGGTTGACCACCCGGGAGTTGGCCCGGCTGGCTCCGCCGGTATCCCGGGAGGTGGAAGGTCTCCCTCCTGGATGGCGCCGCCCATTCTGGTTCCTCCGGGGGGGCATTTCTGGACAGAACAAGCTCTATTAACATCTTGCAAAGATTAGATCAAGTTCTAGGCCGCAGAATATAGCGCCGCGCAAAGCCCCTATCAGATCTCTCACCGACGGGTTCACGCACGGTTCGACTACCACGCTTAGGCCGCGTTGCCGGTCGCGCGCGAGAGTCACGCGGAACGGAGAATTCCTCGGTTTGTTCTCGTTCATCGTCATCCCGATCACGAAGATGGTACTTTTTCAGGTCTGTGATGTGGACCGGGCCAGTCTCCTCGCTCGCATTTTCCTGAGCAAGCCTGTAGGTAAGACGTGACAGTCGTGCCTTTACCACGTAGGGCCCTTCCCACTTCGGAGCAAGTGAGGCTGCGAATCCGCTCGCTGCATTGCTCAAAGGATGGGTTCTCCTGAGGACCAAGTCCCCCACCTTGTACTCCAGGTGACGATGACTCTTATCGTACTGGGCCGCCTGTTCGATCCTTGCTGCGTCGAGGTTCTCTCTGGCGTCGTGCAACGCATCCGAAAGGCGAACTTTCAACTCCGCCGCATATTTAGAGAGTGGGCGCTCTGTCGAACCTTGGTTATTCCGTAACCCGTTCTCCAGCGGAGACGATAGCTCCTTACCCAAGTTTAGAAGCGCAGGCGTTAACCCAGTCGATCTGTTCACGGTCGTCCGGATTGCAAAACCCATCTCGACAATGTGTTCGTCCCAGTCACTGTGTCTCTCCGTTAGTGTGATCAGCATGCTCTTCAAGTTTCGGTTCCCTCTCACAGTGATATTAGCCTGAGGGTGGTATGGTGTCGTCCTTTTGTGCTTTATGTTTAGCGCCAAGCAGGAGTCAGTGAACACTCTGCTGGTAAAATAGCTAGCATTATCGCTGATGAGACAGGTGGGTGTGCCGAAGCGCATGAAAGTTTTCAACAACTTCTCCCAGATGCGCTCCGAGACCAGCTTCCTCAGCGGGTGTAACTCCACCCATTTTGAGAAATGATCGGTTATTACCAATAAATACTGGTTCCCACGGGGACTTTTTGGTATTGGGCCGATGATGTCGCAAGCAACCATCTCCCATGGGTAATGACTCACTACAGGCTGCATCAGGCCTGGGGGCTTTGCCCCTCGCGGCTTCGCTTTCTGGCAGGCTGGGCAACTACGGGCGTATCGGAGTGTGTCCTGTCTCATCCCCGGCCAAGTCGCGAGGCGACATAACTTATGAAAAGTCTTGCTGCCGCTGCCATGACCAGCCAGAGCCGAGTCGTGGAAGTATCCGATAAACCGCCTCCGTAGCCTCCTAGGAATCACCACCCTGAACGGAGAGTCGTTCCCCTCCTCGTCGTCGATTGTTGGAATGTAGCGGAGCAATAAGCCGTCTTGGCCCAGCAGGTATGAATCAATCTGTTCGTTAACTTGACCGCCAGCGTTCCCGATGTTGCTTGCCATTTCCGCAATTTTCCCCAACACCCGCTGACAAAAACCATCTGCCTTTTCGGCCTCGACAAGCTCTTCCTTGCTCACCACTTCACCCCAAGCCACGATCCTTTGTTCCCTCGTGCGGCCTCCTAACACTGCGATGAGCTCCTGTTGCATCGATCCCTCCCCGCTGTCTCGCTTATGAGCGACCGCGCGGGAAACTCGTCTCTCGCAATCCCCTGGTTGCATCTCCTCCTTCCAACCACTATCATGGGGCGCCCGAGAAAGTGCGTCTGCAACCTTGTTGGTGGAGCCCTTTCGGTACTCGACAGTATAGGAGTATCGCTGCAAAGTGAGTGCCCACCGAGCTAACCTCCCCGCCGGCTCTTTCAACCTTTGAATCCAGGTTAGAGCGGCGTGGTCTGTCTGAATGACAAAGGTGGTCCCGCCTAATACAGGTCGAATTTCTTTAGAGCAAACATGACGGCCAGCCCCTCCTTTTCCGTCACGCTGTAATTGCATTCTGGCGGTGTAAGGGTTCGGCTGGCGAATGCCACCGGGCACAGCTGTCTGTCATGTTCTTGCAACAACACCGCACCGACGCCATAGTCGCTCGCGTCTGTCTGTACCACGAACGGACGGTTAAGGTCTGGCAGGCACAGGCTAGCCGTGGCTGCTATCGCCATACCTCGGCAAGCCTCAGTCATGAGGGCCCTCACTCACCCTCACTCACCCTCATCTTCACAGATGAGGTGAGGGTGAGTGAGTTTCTGAACCAGGAAAATTCATGAGTGTGAGGGTGAGTGAGGGCCGTGAGGGCCGTGAGGGCCGTGAGGGCCGTGAGGGCGGTGAGTGCGTGAGGGGCGTGAGGGCAATGAGTGCGTGAGGGGCGTGAGGGGCGTGAGGGCCGTGAGGGGTGTGAGGGCCATGAGTGCGTGAGGGCCGTGAGGGTGGTGAGTGTGTGAGGGGTGTGAGGGCCATGAGTGCGTGAGGGGTATGAGGGCCATGAGTGCGCGAGGGCCGTGAGGGGTGTGAGGGCCATGAGTGCGCGAGGGCCGTGAGGGGCGTGAGGGCGGTGAGTGCGTGAGGGGTGTGAGGGCCATGAGTGCGCGAGGGCCGTGAGGGGCGTGAGGGCGGTGAGTGCGTGAGGGGTGTGAGGGCCATGAGTGCGCGATGGCCGTGAGGGGCGTGAGGGCGGTGAGTGCGTGAGGGGTGTGAGGGCGGTGAGTGCGTGAGGGGTGTGAGGGCCATGAGTGCGTGAGGCCCGTTTAGACGGAGTAACTTTCTCAGCAATTTCGGTGTTGCTGGCGGGTTGTTCCCTAGCTTTCCCTAGATCGACACGTATTGCTGAGATCGGGTCCGGCTCAAAACAAGCGAGCAACTCGGAGCAATTCAAAGACGTTGAAAGCGGCTGCATTCAATCAGGGACGCGATATTTTCACGTGTACCTCGTGCCGGTGATGATGACAACAAAAGACTTGGTTCAGGTTTGAAATTGATCGTTTTTGGATATAAACTGTTTTAATAAACTGAGGGCGATGAGTGCGTGAGTGTGTGAGGAGTATGAGTGCGTGAGGGGCGTGAGGGCGGTGAGTGCGTGAGGACCACGAGTGCGTGAGGGCCATCAGTGGTGTGAGGACGGTGAGTGAGTGAGGGGTATGAGTGCGTGAGGGGCGTGAGGGGCTTTAGGGGCATGAGGGCCGTGAGGGGTGTGAGGTCCATGAGTGCGTGAGGGGTATGAGGGCGTGATGGGCGTGAGGACCGTGAGGGGTGTGAGGCGAGTGAGTGCGTGAAGGACATACGTGCGTGGAGGGCGGTGAGGCGCGCGAGTACTATGAGTGCGTGAGAGATGTAAGGACCGTGAGGGCGGTGAGGGGAGTAAAAGGCATCAGTTCGTCAGGGATCTGAGCTCAAATGAAGCGCTTCCATTTGCATGAGGGGCTTTTGCGAGAAGATGAGTTCTCTGTAAAGCCTGATCTCGCTTGAAGGCGTAGATAATTTGTGAGTGGTCGCGCGGGTATTGACCCTTGGGGCCTCTCGGGGCATCTCCCGGGAAGTAAGATCGACGCTCGCCTCGCAAAAATTTCGCCGCACGGATGCTTGGTGCGGTTTGGTAATTGGGTAACGGGTAAGAAAGAAGGAGTTTGTACGAGCTAAGGCTCGCTGCTTGGCGATATTTGATAGCGCGGTTCGCGCAACTAGCGTTAGGTTGGCCGTTTTCTTTGTTATGTTTGACAAAAAAGGAAGCTGAGTCGGAATGGTTAAGAGTTCGCTCGCTCGCCGCTTCAGACAGCGAGTCGCCGGTGAACGGGTGGCGTTTTGCTGGTTGACGGCGGATGAAAAACGGGCGCTGTGCTCTATAGTAGAAGTTATTGCTTGAAGCGCTCTGACTTTAGAAATCTTTGCAGACGGCGCATGCAAACGCAAGTGAACTGCGAGCAGTCGCCCTTAGCCTCTACTCTTTTGTTCTAATATTATAGGCTGTTCGAAAGAAGAAAAAAAAGTACACAAGCACGACTTTGTGGACAAATATCCTCAAAACATCATGTTGATATTGGTTGATTTTGAGCACTAGTACACTCTATCCGGTAACACAATATAAAACTTGATTTAATTATTTCTTTGCATTGAAGAATTGGGTGATCAGTTCACTGTTTATTTCGTTAAAAAGCACTGCTGAAAAATCATCTTTGCTTCATGTAATCGACCGATATTTATTGTGTCAAGGGGTGTCCCAACAGGACACTACAAAACGCACGACTCCGACAAATCATGAAAATTGAAGCGTGAGGCGTCCGCTTCAATTGCACGATTTGTCGGAGTCGTGCGTTTTGTAGTGTCCTGTTTGGACACCCTTTTAGTCGTTCGATCCGTACGCACTACCTTTGCTGGGAACAAAAAGTTTCGGAGTGCTGGGCCTTTGTATGCGCACCTTTCGCTTCCGGCAGAGGGTCACCTGTCGATGAGTAGACTCCGTATCCCCTCAGAAGCATTAATGCCAAAATTAGCGCTTGCAGAAAAGCCGGAATTTCTTGTGAAAACCCGCTAGCTCGTAACTATACTTTATAGAAGTGGTGTTTTAACTTCCCTCAAACACTGTGACCATTTGTAATTATGAATTTTATGACTTTATGGATTGCGAGCTTAAGTCACTCGTGATACACATCAGCTGTACTGCGATTTGTCCACAGCCAGGAATTATCTTCAAAAACATCCGGCACGTTAATTTTTTTCTTGTAGTTCTATTGCACAAGACGACAGTGCACCAATAAATTGGCTTATTATGAATCGAAAAGTCACGCAAAAATAGATAAAAAATGATTAAAACCGAATTGAGATATCAGCACACGAAAGAGCAATTGAGTGTAGTAGACACGAGCACATGCATAAGCGGAAAGCGTGTAAGGCTGTAGGCAAGCTGGTGTTCTTCGAGTTTTTTTAACCAAGTCACTAGTAGCTGTACGTTGCATTTATAAAATGCATTATGCTAAGAAAAAAAAAGCTATTCAAAGACATGTATACATTTGCTAGTTGTGCTGCCGACAAGATCAATGGCGAATTAGAAATTCCAGGTATGTATTGATATCGTTGAATTACGTGTAAGGTCAAACGGTAAACAACGCTCGGTACTAAGTTTTAGTTAACCCGAGATTAGGACAATTGAATCGGCACCACAAGAAGGGACGTGTGTTCCAAAGTAATGTTTCAGGTCTATAAACGTTGGGGAGTAGTACTTAGTTCGCAGTTATCCAACAGTGCCCAGCTACAGCACGTTGAGCGCTAGCGGCGAGACACACGCACGGTTTCATTTAGACTCAACCAGTGAGGTATGCACTCGCCATCATTTATTTCTCTCAAAATTTCACAACAATCATTATGAAATAAATCATATCACTCTAGCACATTATACAATTTTGAGTATATATATATATATATATATATATATATATATGACATGGTGTCACGTGCGTTACTGTGCACGTATTCAATGTGGGCGTGAATGTTTGTGTTTTGTTCGTCAACACATACCGTAAAATTCCGAGCGAACGCCCACCCAAAATGAAGAGATAAATGGTGAAAAACATGGGGTGGGCTATCTTTGGGGATGCCACAGCAAAATTTTATCAGAAATAATGATAAGAACCGGGGCACCCGCTACAAACCGCGTGACGCGGGAACTGATACTGCAGATCACGGACACGGCGAATTCGCGTTTCACGATTCGATAAACACGCCGGAATTCACTACGAACTCCTGTGTCACGGGAAAGGATACCGCAGGTTGCAGACGCAGCAGATTCGCGCGTTTCACAGCGCGATGGACCCGCGGAAACCCGCCGAGAACTCGCATCTCACGGGAACGGATACCGCGGAAACCGATATTGCGTGCGCAGATCGCGGACGAAAACGCGGGAATCCACTGCAAACCCGCATGTCACGGAAACGAATCAAGCAGATCACGGCCGCAGCAGAATCGCATTTCACGATGCAATAATACACGCGGAACAACTCGCGCGTGTTACAGCTAGGAATCTATATCGCGGGCAAAAACATGGGAATCCGCTAAATACTCGGGAACGGATAGCGCAGATCGCAAACGCATCAGATTTGCATTTCACGCATTTCACGCGCGCAGATCGCAGACAAAAACGCGGGACCGCAGATCGCGCCGTTGACACGCGATTCCCGTCGGACATCGCGTGACGTCCGGCGGGAATCGGGGGGAGGGCGATGTATCGGAATACCGTTCCCAACAGATGTTGGACAAAAAGAGGGGGGTGGGCGATCCTTCAAACGTGGGCGTTCGCTCGGAATTTTACGGTATACATATACAGACGTGGGCAGGAGTTACACTTCTGCGGAACACTTTTTTAAGTTGTGCAACCTAGGTCTATGCGCGTGCGCGTTTGAGTAATTTGTTTGCATGTCTGTGTGCGTGTTTGTTAATTTTTTCTCTCTCGCTCTTTTTTTTTAAATATTGAAATAATTGTTATGGAGTAACCGACACTGTTTGTACAATGCCAACATCTCCAAAAATACGCCATTTAATAAAGAAGAAAATAATCGCGAACATTTGGTCCTGCAAATAATTCACCCCATGGTAATGAATATATAGCAGACAAACCCGAATCGCGGAAATTCGTGCTTGTGAAAATTCTTTGAAACCGGCACTTTTAGAAATTCGCGAAATAAAGTCGTTTAAAGTATACGAGTATACAGGCCTATTTTCAATGCTTGGCGTAAGTCCCTGAAGTAAGAACTTCGCCGAATTTTTAATAGGGGTCCTTTCATATAAAACATAATTATAGTCGAGATTTACTCAAAATAAATAAATTTATCATAAATGTGCGCGGTCAAATTTGCGCGTAGTATAGACCTTTCCAGCGGCACCCTCGAACGAAGCGCCCGGGCGGAAAATGCTGAGTCACTGAGTTGTGGACGCATGCGCAGCATCCGATATACCGCACAGCAGACCAACAGCGCATACTCAGAAGGCGTTCCACAGCTCAGCAGACAAAGATGGCAGCGCGCAGAAGGCGCTTTTTGGAAAGGTCTATAGTCATCGCTATCAGTCAACTCAAAATTTGAGTAGTCCTCGTAAAAAAATAACCCGGGAGCGCTTTCCTTCCTACCGGTAGCGCGAGCCGAAATACAACAATTGCACGACTGGTAGGAAAACAGTGGGAACGAGATGAAAAGGATCGGGAATGTTAACGAGGGTAGAAAGTTGGGCAAGTTGGTGATTCATAATGATTAAAAAGCGCAAAAAGGCGACGGACACAGAAGAAGACACAGACACAGCGCGTCGATCCCAACAAGTTTTTTGGGGATCGGAAATGTTTTCTTTTCTTGGGGATCCCCCAAAGAGATGAAGAACCTGACGGGCTTATGACTTCAGCTCGGAGGTTCTCGAAAAAGTCAAATACTAAATAAAGTATTTGACTTTTTCGAGAACCTCCGAGCTGAAGTCATAAGCGCGTCAGTTTTTTTTTTTTTTTTTTTTTCAACTGGATGAAATTATATTCGCAAAATGTGTGACCCTTGTCGTAGTAAGCACAGCAGAAAAAGACACCAGCAGAAACATATATGCACAAAGATATAATAAAAACTGAATTTGGATGCTTAAACAATCAAAGCCGCGTTTTCATGCCGGACAGTGTTGAGTAAATAGAGCTAGGTATAATAAACATAAAAGCCAACCAACTAAAAAAAAAAAAAGCTTATAAAAGGTCAAAGGGAAACAAACCAAAAGAGAAAGCATCCCCTCCCGAGGGCCGCAGCGCCTTGGTGTCTGGTGACCGAGCGGCGGAGGACGGCGCCGGCTATTTTTCAAGCGCACATGAACGCCGACGGTGGCGACTCGGGCCTCCGCGCACAACACCAGCGTCAACGCACCAACTGCGGTGACAGCACAAACTATTTTTGAGTTTGAGTGAGGACCTAGCATTAGTTATGCAAAATTATCGATAAATTGACTATCGATACTAGCGATAGTTTTACGATAGTCGACTATTGATAGCACTTTCAAAAGTTTTTTTATTTTTGATAATGTAACTTAGATACTATTTCAGAAGTATACTCTTGATATAGTTTTTCGAAAGTACTATCGATAGTTCTTCAGAAGTATGCTGTTGATAGTTTTTCAGAAGTGCTCTCGATAGCTTTCCAGACGTGCACTGTTGATAGTCTCTCGATGATTTACTGTCATCATTTTTACAACCGTACTTGTATCGCTTTTCTATAGTTTTTTTTTTATTGTTCCTTGATAAGCCTGCTGGAGGCTCCCGTCGTGAATTCTTATGAGCTTTGGAATATTTCCTGGGTTGCCCAAGGCAACCCAGGAAATATTTGACATTTTTAATTACTATTACCAACGTTACTCAAATCTATTATCAATGGTACAGTATCAATAGTCTTCAATAATCGAGTGCCGATAGCACGCAATCGATATTTCTGCGGTAGTCGACCATCAATAGTGTCATCGATTGTTTTTACGGCACTCGGCTCCGGATGTATTGATAGTTTATACATATGTACCCACAGTCAACCAACGGTCACATACTATTGATAGTTTTATATTAGTATACTCTTGACAGTACAGGGTTTCAGCAGATTGTGTTCGCACTCCGATAACGATACGATGCGGGCGCAAACACAGTTGTCGGTTATCGATGTAGCGCGTATCGCGATCAGAGCTGCAGAAATATCTGCTGAAAAATATACAAATCCGTCTGTTCACAGACTGCACCGAGGTGAAGTCCCTATATGATATTCACTGGTAACAAAAAGCACATCGAGGGGCTTTACACCGAGGCCCTTCAGCGCCTTATCGGTCCGCCAACGAAACAACGCCGCGCATGCCATCAAGAATACTTGCACGGCCCTACAAAGAGACGACGGGACCGCCGTAATGATACGATGGATCCTGGGACACGATGGGCACCCCGGAAACGAGCGGACCCACGAGCTGGCGAGCGAGGCTTCACAACACCGCTCCCGGCACGGGGACCCAACGTGGCTGACACCCTTCCAAAGACCCCGAGGAGCGCAGGAGCCGCCGCCAACGAAGACGGCAGGGCCTGCTTCCTACAATCATACCTTGGCAAAACTCACTCATGAGGGCACTCACTCACTATCACTCACCCTCATCCTCACAGGTGAGGTGAAGGTGAGTGAGTTTCTGAACCAGGAAAATTCATGAGTGTGAGGGTGAGTGAGGGCCGTGAGGGCAGTGAAGGCCGTGAGTGCGTGAGGGCCGTGAGGGGCGTGAGTGCGTGAGGGGCATGAGGGCCATGAGTGCGTGAGGGGCGTGAGGGCCATGAGTGCGGTAAGGGGCGTGAGGGCTGTGAGGACCGTGAGTGCGTGAGGGGTGTGAGGGCCGTGAGGGCGGTGAGTGCGTGAGGGGCGTGAGGGTGAGTGAAGGGCTGAGGGTGAGTGTGAGTGTGAGTGTGAGGGTGAATGAGGGGCTGAGGGGGAGTGTAGCTGTGAGGGTGATGGTGATTGAGGGACTGACGTGAGTGTGGCTGTGAGGGTGAGGGTGAGTGAGGGCGACCTGAAATGCCGACCTCTGGCTATCGCCTTCGTGAGGGAAGTGAAAGCTACCTCTTGTTCTTGGCCCCAGGCCCATTTCGAGCCTTTGTGGAGCAGCAGGTTCAGTGGCTGTGTGAGTCCAGCGCACCCTGGAATGAATTGCCGATAAAAACCGACCATTCCAAGGAACCTTTGAAGGCTCTTCGCGTAGCGCGGCGGTGGGTAATCAAGAATGGCCCTCAACTTATCCTCGTTCGGCCTCAAGGTACCATTATCTACGATAAAATCCAAGAGGTTGACCCTTGAGGCCGCAAGCTGCACCTTCTTTGGATTAATCGTTAACCCCGCCTTGCTCATTCTGCTTAAGATATTCTCAAGGTGTGCTAGGTGCTCCTCGAATGACTTTGAAAATACGACGACATCGTCCATGTATGCCATGGCAAAGTTGAACTTCGCGTCCCCCAGCACGATGTCCATAAGCCGTTGGAAACTCGATGGCGAGTTAGACAATCCGAACGGAAGGCGGATAAACTCAAACAGACCCCTGTGACAGGTAAACGCCGTCTTCTGGACATCGTGTGGTGCTACCTGGATCTGCAAAACGCCTCTGCTACAATCCAAGGTAGTGAAAACCCTCGCGCTACCCAACGAGTACATGATGGACTCAATGGATGGGAAGGGATATGAATCCCTTCGTGTCATCTCATTAAGTCGGCGGTAGTCAACGTAGAGGCGAGCGGTGCCGTCTTTTTTTGGCGCTAAGACCGCCGGAAAAGCCCAGGGGCTCTGTGACGGCCGCACGGCCCCTGTGTCTATCATCTCATCGAGAGCCTTATCTAGGAGAGCTCGCTTGTGTGCACTCAGCGGTCTGGGATTACAACCCCATGGTCTAGCATCTCCTGTGTCAATTTTATGTTGTAAAATGTTTGTAAGTCCCGGCCTCTCGGTAAACATAGCTGCGTGTCGGTGCAAGGCGTCTGCTATCCTCCGCCGTTGTTCTACCGGCCCGTTGTAAGAAGCGACAATCGCCTCAACGTTTCCCGATACGACTCGCGCAGCTAATGTTTGCTCCTCTCGTGATCCGGCGAGTGAGCGTTCTGTGTCCTGACCGAAACTCGGTGGGACGGCAAAGGGGATAAGGGGACTCGACGGATTATAGCGGTACCCGTTATTTTTCAAGTCTATGATAATCCCCTCCCGGCAGACGAAGTCCTGTCCTAAAATCACAGGAATTTGCATGCCTGGCAGATAGAGAAAACGCTGCCTCCTTCGTCTGCCGTTGAGGCTAAGGTGAAGGCGTATTGCGCTTTGTGCCCTAGCCGATCCTGCTGCTAAACGCAGCGTGGTGGAAACTTCCCGCACGTGAAGTGCTCTTCGGCGACAGTCTTCGTAGACTCTGTCGCCGATTAGGGAAAGGGTCGAACCGGTGTCAATTAGTGCGCAGTAAATGTTACCACCGATCTCGACACGCACGTACGGCCCCTTCTCAGATGTCAAACCCTGAGTCCGACATGCCGACGGGGCAAACACCAACCTGTCGCTGACCGCAACTCCAGCCCCGTTGGCAGTCTGATGAGGGGCCTCGGCAGCAACCGGCAACCGCTAGTCGGGAAGTCCAATTAGTGGCGCCGGCCTCTCCCGTTTCCCTGAGACCCATGGGGGGGAGCTGCCGTCCATGTGCACTGACGCTTGATATGCCCAAGCTCATGGCATTTATAGCACCTGACCTGTCCAGTGTCGCGCCGAGGGTCATTGTAGTTTCCGCGACCCTCGTAACGATTCGCGACTCCGCGGTGGTCGGCTGCGCCGCCTCCCCTACGGGGATGCGCCCTGGAAGATCCCGCGTTGGCTGCTCTGCGTCTCTGTTCAAAAGTGAAGGGATCTAAGGCGCGGGCCACAGCAGTTTTGCCACTCCTATGTCTGGTAACGGCCACGTACGGCGAACGTGAGTCGTGGCAAGCTCCCGCGCCTTGTCCTGTCCTGGCGCAACCTGGCTCCAGAGATTCCTCTGCGTGTGGAGGGGGGCGATACGTCAACTCGGCGAGCAAGCTCGCCTGAACGGTGCGCGCCTCTCTGGCGAGTACTTCCAGATCAGCGAAATCACGTCCGTGCAAGTAGGGTTTAAATCTAGGGTGACACTGGCGGATCGCCCTAGCTACCTTCTCCGCGTCTGACGCTGTAGGTTCGGCTCTGGAGTAGAGCTCCTGGAGAGCGCGGATGTATTCTACGAGGCTCTCGTCCGGATGTTGAGTACGGCTGGCTAGCTCATCTCTGATCCGCATCTCATAGTCGGGAGGCAGAAATTCCTCTCTGAATCGTGCCCGGAAATCTGCCATCGAAAGGAACGGCCTCCGCATTCGTCTCCAACGCGCTGCGTCACCCGTCAACGCGATTGGGACGATCTGTATCAGGGCCGTTTCATCCGATGCGCCCAACGCGGCAATGTATGCGTCTAGGTCCTGCAGGAAATCGTGAACCGATGCTGCAACAGAGTAGCCCGAATAGGTTGGCGTCGGCACGCTCAACTGCGGGCGAGGCACGGGCGTAGGCGCTGGATTCACCACCCCTGGGGCCAAACCCATCTGTCTAGTAAACGTCGCGAACATCGCCGTCATGGCGTGCATTAGTTCGCTAACGTCTCCCGTGTTCACCGCTGGAATTGGGGGCTCTAGCGCTGCCGCAACGCTCGCTTGCCCACTCGTGCCTTCTCCCGCGTCCGAGTCAATATCCGCCACTAACTGGGTTGAGGCCTCGGGATGGGCGGCCTTATTACGTAACCTGGACATGCCGGCAGAACGTTAAACACTGGTGTCCAGCGGAGTAACAAAAAATTCAAATGGAAAACAAAGGAAACCTAAATCTAGAAATTGTGATTCGTGGGACTCCCTGGGAGCGAACAGAAACAACGGCAGACTGATCGGGCCCCACGTAGGGAGCGCCAGTTATATGGGTCGCCTATCAATATCGCCCGATCAGGCCGAGTTCTACCCGCTCCGAGGAAGTCACACAAGGAGCGCTATCATAGAGAAACACTTTATGATACTCAAGTTGGCCAAGGCTTGTTGTCCGGATCTCTGTTGAAGTCGCTGCCCGGCACCGGCTCTCCCGTTTGTCAACCGCCCTTGGAACTGTTCGTTCAGGCGCACACACCACGAGCCTTGCCCCTTCGTCTTCCTCTCTCCCGGCGCCGTCTTCTACATGCAGTGCTGCTCACTGTCCCCCACACACCAACAGAACGAAATGCGAACACGCTTTACTCCAACATCACACTCGCGAACCTTCGGGCAGTGGGGCCACGAAGAAAATCAAAACGACACTCAATTCCCAACACAATGCGAAACAACTTGCTGCTTGCGGCACAAATGCAGCCGGGAACAAGGTTCGCCGCCGCAAAGAAAGTGTAAGTTCCGAGGAAGGAAACTCTCCACTGCTGGGGTGCTATGTTGCGCTTTTTGGACTCCCAGGAGACTTGCAAGAAGGAAGTGACGTCAACGACTAGAGCAAACGCAGATTGGATGTTGACAGAAGAAAACAAAATTAACATCCAATCTGCATTTGCTGCGTTGTTGACTTCACTTCCTTCTCCCTAGTCTCCTGGGAGTCCATAAAGGGCAACATAGCACCCCTGGACCCAAAGTCCAGGGGAAAGTTCGAATGACGTCCAAAGACTCACCGACGTTTTGGGTCCGACAGACGACGAAGGCTTGACTTGCCCGGCGTAGTGGACTGGTCGCTCGGCGGTCGACACAAGGCAGCACCGCACGCACACACACTTCCCGAAAAAGAAAAGAAACTGACACCCGTAGGCAAGCATGCCACTAAGAGCAAACACCGAAAATGATAAGTTATAACCGCCGTATTCATAAACATTCCCCTACTAGACTCCAAACTCGACTTGACTTGAGTCGAGTATGGACGCGCGACTCCACTCGGAAGTGCCATTGGTATTCACAGACGCGAATCGGCACTCAGTTTAACTCAAGTCAACTCGAGATTCCGTTCTCCACTCCAACAAGCTTGAGGTTGTCTGGGAGCGAGATTATAGCCAAACGTTTTATTCAAAACACCATTTTCACGTGAAAAATAAATATATTCGTTCGTGTTATCTATAAAAGTGTACCATACAAACACCGAATTGGTGAACTACGAAGTTTTATTAAGGAAGCATAAAGTTTCGACGTGTAAAACGGACATAGTTGTTACCTTGTCTGGCAACAAGCGCATTAGGGGAAGCGGCCTGCTGTTCCAGGCTCGGGCCGGAACTCTGGGAACGAGGACATGGAGAGCAAACTTTACCGAAGACCTGGAGACCCGCTGCGCCATCTGTGGGTCAGACTCCGAGACAATCGACCATATCGTGGTTGCCTGCCGCGGTCTAACACCGCACCTGGAAACGGATTCGGTCCCAGGAGCCCTGGGTTTCACGATGGCAGTGGAGGTAGACGAGGGATTATCGCACCCGGCGGCGGATCGGCAGAAGACCAAAGCGGCCGAGGGGGCGATCGAACGCACCAAGCGCAGACTAGAAGACTGGTGGCGGAAAAATAGAGAATAACCTGGCTAGAGCGGAGCATGGACTCTGCTCACCCGTTACAAAGGGAAAAGGCACAACATCCAATCCAATCCAATCCAGTCCTGTCCTGTCGTCTCGTCGATCTCGTCTTTCGTGTTATCGCCGCCCGCTGTCTTCCGTGCACCCCTGCTTCGTCACTTTGCCGCCTCGCACGACGAATGATGGAGGACCCCAACGGCAACGACTCGGAAATGGCCGAAACCGAAGAGTGCGCAGGGGTTCGTTTTGTTTACCGTAAAATTCCGAGCAAGCCCCCCCCCCGCACGCAAGTCAAAATTACCTGGAAAGTGGGGGGGGGGGGGGGGGGGGACGCCATCTCGGAACGGCACCAAAATTTAAGATGGTGACGACAAAGTGTTTCCAGAAAAAGAAAAAAAAGCGCAGTGCACACAGATTTAATATTTTATTTATCTTTGAGAACATAGACTTTATTAGGCCAAAGATTTGTCACTCCTATGTTAATCACTTTCAAGACCACCAAAAGACTCCTCAGAGTCGGCCGCAAGAAAAAGTTTGCAGCATTCCGCGATGTTTCCCAACTGCATGGCGTTGGCTATTTTGACAGCCTCTTCAGAAAGAAGCCGGTTGCTAATGGCTCATTCTGCAATTCTTTCGTGCTCCAGGTATTAAAAGAGCGCATCGTCCACGTATTCACTGAACACCGGTGCACCGTTACTTAGCTTTCATCAAACTTTTGGTTTCCCGTAGTTTGACTGTAGCGAATTGTCAAACTTCTTGTCCCATTCCCGTATCCGGTCGAGCTGGATGTGTCGAGACGTCTGGTGTACGTCTTTCCCATTTTCACAATGCCATCGGATGACCTCGATTTTCTTTGCCACTGTGTAAGAATGCATAGCCGACCTGACACCCCCAAAACAAAGTGACAATGGCGCGTAGTGTCCGGGCTGATCGGGCTGCAAAGTAGGATTCGATTGGATGGAATAAACCCTTTACGAAAGTCAGCGCCTCTAGTGTCGGTTGCGCGAACTTGACAAAATCCGCCATTACTGCGTCGTCAAGCATCGAGGGGGACGCTTGAACCTGAACCATTCCGCTGCGTTCGGCAGTGGTGATAGCGTTTGACATGCCAGCCCATTGCTGCGTCCCTCAATGCACCCAAAGAGGGCCAAAAGATAAAAAACAACATAAGGCGAGTCTTTTTTTTGTCACGTTAAAAACACCAGCATTCGAAGAAATTGGGTCATGCAGATCCGCGCGGAGTGAGCAACGATCACATTTGGCCTGTCCGCTGCTGCATCAACACTTTTCGAAGCTTCGAGCGCGTGTTCACCGCTTTGGAGTGAAAAGTTAGCACAAATAAAAATAATCTATAGAGGATAACCCCTGTCCATGCGACATCGTTTCGAAATGCGTTTGAGGTGCACGAGTAATCGTGCGATGGATCCCATAGCTGCGAGCGACTCCTGACCAGTATTCAGAGTTGATTTCTGACAACGTTGCGTTGTGGTGTCCGATCACAAGTTGTGTGAAGTTTCCTAGTAGGTATGGGCACGTAGCTTTGGATAATACCTCGTCCGCACAACCACTCGCGCAAAAAAAGAAAAAAAAAAAATGAACGCAAGGAGTGCTCGCACGTCACGACATTACATGGAATTCGATAGAACATTGTTTTACGTTCACGACATTGGCATTGCATGGTTGCTATTGCTAGCACGGAGAGGTGTACTTCGTCTCTTTAATGCCTGTATCGGGAGCTCGTGCTGCAACTTCTAAACATGTTTTCAAGCGCGCGCCCGGGGCGGTATCTGGCCTCCGAGAACGATTTGCTTTGCTCGTCCCCGCAACGCTCTGCTAGAGTTGCTCTTCAAGTGCTTTGACCAGATTACCTCGTAACTTTGTCCGTGAGCATAGAACTCACCCGATCACAACCGCAAAAGGCACAGCATGCCATAGAATATATCGCACAGTATATTTGTCTGCCACAACATAAAGTATGGAAGGAATGAATGAACAATGTGTTGTTGAGAATAACATTGGAGAGTAAAACAGACGTGCACATGGGATGCATAGGAGAGTTGACTTTAATAAGGTCGTTTCGAGAGCTTGTAACAAAACAAATAGGAACAGAGAGACACACAGAAGGCTGTTTAAAAACAACCAGTAGAACAGCCCAACGGAAACAAGTTTCTATTGCAAAGTTCTGTCTGCATCGTTTAAGTTATACAACCACATTTTTTCTAAATGCAATATTTCTACTCCCAGGTTTCCTACTTTGGCTTTTCTCTGGCTCCTGAAGCAGCTTGCTTTGATGAGCACTCCGGTGGTGGATCTGAAATAAATTTGCGTTCTTGTTTACTTATGTTTACTGCATAGATTGTACAGTGAAGAAACATACTATGTGTTCACCCACATTGTTTTTGTTTTTTAAATAAGTAAGAGGCATAATCTTAGCAGTGCTCACGATGTGTGAGAAAAGACGCCTCATATATGTGATTATTAGTTTACTAAACGCCGGAAGCTTTTACTACGCCGAAAGTTAGGACTGGCTTGTCCTAACTTTTGAGCTAGCATGCTCGTGCTGATAGTGGACATAGTGCATGCTCGCGGGCACCACACACGTCAAACCGTCAACGTGACACTTGCCAGCACAGAAAGCAATACGATCAAAACAGGCTCCTTTGCTAAAAAAAAACTATGAAGCACGACGTACAGAGGCGAGGTTCACCGGCACGACGCAAGAGCGATTCTGTTTACCTCTCACCCCCGCCTCGTACTCTTTAGTCTGTACGCCACTGAGCCTCACAACATTATCTCAAGCTGTGAGAAGTCAACGAGCCGGAAAATATTACATTTCGTTTCATCATGCAAAAGAGGCCGAAGATGCGCGAGTATCTTAGGCCTTTTTTGGCATTTCCTTGTGCACGGCGCTGCGGCAGACGGCACAAGTCCGCCTGCACGTAAAAGACACGTTCACGGTGTGATGCGCGCGCTTGTAGCTTTGGGTTGGCTCACGCTTAGGTTTGAACGGGCGACAAAAAAGAACAGTGCTTACCTCAACACTTCAACCGACGCCGGATCAACGTAGGCCTCGGTGATGAACTTGTTGCTTCGGGCAACCTGGCGACTCGAAGCGAGGGTCAAGGCGCGGTATGCCTCTATCTTACATTTGTTAAAGCTACGCGGAACTGCAGTGAGGTCAGTGCTCCACGGGGAAGGCAAAGTCACTCGTTCCTGAGGACCGTAGCCAAAGGTACCGGGAGTACTGCCACAAGCACCTGCCATCGCCCGCTCCCGAAACGACGACGCAGTAATGGCGGCGGTTTCGGTATCTCATAGTTGCTTGACTCACTTTCGTAAAGGGTCTATTCTTGGATTGAACTTCACAGGCCAGTGTTGCCTGGGCACGGTCAGCGCGGTGCGTGATACGGGTGCGGAGCGGGGAGGGGGCGCTTTCCCGGAACGGCGCGGAAATGTGAAATTAGCGGTGAAGTTGGGGGGGGTCTCTTGCTCGGGTGGGGGCGCTTGCTCGGAATTTTACGGTATACTGCGGAGGAGAAGGCACTCCTCCAAGGGCTTGTAACAAAACATGCGTGAGTTCTGGAAAACAAAAAGACAAATAACTACCCGAAGGAGGCTAAACTTAAAGCATGGTAGAAACTGCACCGAGTATAACAGCCAGCCAAACATCCGCCCACGAAGCGCTAAGCAACTTAAGAAGCAATGGGAGAACGAAAAATCCAGATACAAAAAAATGAAGTCCGACGAGACAAGGGACATCCCCGCCACGGGTAAGTCGACCATTTGCATATTTTGTAAACCGTTTCCATTGTGTAAAAAGTAAACATCGGAGAGAAGTCCTCAACCATTTGCCTATGTGGTAAACCGTTCTTGATGTGTAAAAAGTAAACCTCGGAGAGAAGTTCTTTTCGGCCAGAACAATGCTTTCTGCACGACGTTGTGCACCTTGTTGGGTCTCGTATAAAACAAATTGTCAAAACGGGTTGTTCAAAGGTGTAGCGTTGCATAGTGGTAAGGTGTCCGCTTCAGATACAGCGGATCCAGGTTCAATCCAAAATGGGCCTACTTTTTTTTTTTAATTTTTTTGTTGAACATTTGCGATATTGACATTTCTTTTTTACAATTATCACTTAAAAAAATGAGGTCCCCACAATTTGATGGAGGACTATTGTAACAAAGTGCCCAGCATTCAATTGCCCTTAAGGTTCCTGTTACGACTTCCGGGATGTGTCGCTAGTAAAGAGCCGGGAGACGATGTGCACGCTATGACTGCTGCGGCTCGACTACTCGTCGGAGCCGGTTTAATCAGTTCAATGCCTAGCCGCTTCTAGGCCATTGTTGCTAGACGAGGTTAGTGATGCCGTTACACCTCCCTTTCTTTAACCACAGGCGTCTAATATTTCTCTTGATCAAAATTACGGTCATAGCTGAGTCTTCGTGGAGCCCGACGCGTCCGGTTAGACTGTCGGACTGGTGGTGGGTCAGGTGCGCGAGTGCTGACAGGAGGACCAAGATCCAGATTGGGCTGCGAACCGTCCTGGTCTTGAAGCGGGGGGTCTCTTGGCTCAGACTCCACTGAGGTCTCGCCTGAAGAGTCTTTTAGCAGGCTTTCTTGCGGAGCTTGCGTTGTGGTCCACTCCTCGGGATGTCTGTCGATGTTGAAGGCCTCTGGAGTGGTCCGCAAGTGCTGCCTGTTTCTGCGATACTCCGCACCATCCTCGGTGACAACCTTGTAGGAACGCGGAGCAACTTGGTCCTTGACTTTTGCCTTTGTCGTCCATCCTTTGTCACTTTTCATTCGAACGACATTGCCTGGGCGCAGGCCTGGTAGTGCTCCTCTGGTGGTGCGACGCTGCATCCGCTTTGTGGGTGGATCTCCCATTGACGTGGTGAAGTCTGGTAGGCCACAGCGTAGACGACGTCCCATCAGCAGCTCGCTTGGGCTTTGGCCGCACTCGAGGGGCGAAGTTCTGTAGTTCAGCAGACCTTGATAGAAGTCCCCTCCTGCAGAGCAAGTCTTTTTCAGGATACGTTTGATGATCTGCACACCTTTCTCGGCTAGCCCATTGGATCGCGGAAATCGAGGGCTCGAGGTGATGTGCCTGAAGTCGTAGTCTGCTGCGAAAGTTGCGAATTCTCTGGAGCTGAACTGGGGCCCGTTATCTGTCAAGACCTCGAGTGGTATGCCATGCCTTGCAAATATAGACGACAGTTTTGATATGACGACCTGAGCCGTGGTGCTTTCCAGTTGTTCAACTTCAGGGTAGTTAGAGTGGGCGTCATAGACAACCAGATATGTTTTGCCTGCATGTTGACATAAGTCTGCCCCTACCCTTGTCCACGGAGAAGCGGGAGCTGGTCTCATCAACAGCGGTTCTTCGGGCTGAGCATACGAGTTAACCTTGCACGTTTCACACCGGTCAATCATATCTCTGATGTCTTGAGACATTCCGGGCCAAAACATTAATCGACGAGCTTTTGCCTTTGATTTATTTATTCCCAAGTGACCTGCATGCAGCTTCCGGAGCATTTCGGGTCTTAGCACTTTGGGTATCACCACTTTGGTTCCTTTGAACAGCAGACCACCTATGACTGAAAGTTCCGAGGCATAAGACTTGTATTGGCCAATGAGCGGTTGATGATTTAAAAGAGCTTCCATGACTTTTGACAAAACAGGATCCCGTGCTGTCTCTTGTACAAGTATTCTGCTTGTCCTTTCACTCACCACGCTGGAACGGACAGAGACCGCGTGGACCTCGACGTCGTCGGTGTCGTTCGGTACCGTTAGGCTGGAGGGGCTTGGCGCTCTGGATAGCGTGTCTGCTGGAACAAGGAGTTTGCCAGGGACGTAACTAAAGTGGTAGTCATACTTCATTAATCGCAAGAAAAGCCGTTGCAATCTGGGGGGCATGTCACCCAGACATTTCTTTGATATTGCAATCAAAGGCTGATGGTCAGTTTCTATGAGTACTTTCCGGCCATAAATAAAGTCGTGAAATTTTTCGCAGCCGTACACAGTTCCCAAAGTTTCCTTCTCAATTTGGGAATATCTGGTTTCACAATCTGTTAGGCGTCTTGAGCTGTACGCAACTGGTCGCCACTCGGGGCCATGCTTCTGGAAGAGTGCAGCACCAAGACCGTACCTTGAGGCGTCTGTTGAGACCTTCGTCTCCTTGCTTGGGTCGTAGACTGCCAGGACAGGCGCGTTGGTGAGGGCAACCTTGATGCTGTTCAGCTCCTTGTTGTGTTCTGGTCCCCATGTGAAGTCTCGGTCATGCTTGAGCAGCTCGCGGAGTAGGGCTGTTTTCTCAGAAAAGTGAGGCAGATATTTTCCAAAGTAGGTGACGAGGCCAAGGACTCGCTGGAGCTCTTGCTTGTTAGTGGGGACTGGCATCTGCAAGACACTATCGATCAGGTCCGGTGAAGGCTGAATGCCCTTCTCACTAATTCTGTCACCTAGGAAAACAAGTTCTTTCACGCCAATTTCACATTTTTCTGGATTCAGGGTAATCCCGTTACGTTGGGCAGCAGCCAAAGCTGCTCGTAGGCGCTCTTCATGTTCGCTATCGTTCGCGCCCCACACCAGCACATCATCTACGTAAACCCGGACACCAGGAAGGCCATCAAACACCTGCGACATAGCCTTTTGGTAAACCTCCGGCGCTGATGCAAGACCAAATGGCATCCGGAGAAACCGGTACCTCCCAAAGGGGGTGCTAAATGTGCAAAGGCGCGAGCTGTCATTGTCTAGCGGTATCTGGTAGAATCCAGAATTTGCGTCTAATCTAGAAAACACCCTGGCATTCGTTAGCTCCGCTTCGATGTCCTCGCGTTTGGGCATCTCAAAGTGCTCCCGTCTCAGGCATTCATTGAGGTTGCGGGGATCCATGCAAATTCTTAGGGAGCCATTCTTTTTGCGAACAAGGACCAAGGGGCTCACCCATTCAGTCGGTTCGTCAATCTTTGCAATGATGCTTGCCGCTGTCATCCTCTCCAGCTCTTCTTTCAACGGCTGCTTCAGCAGGTGAGGCACACGTCGTGGAAGCTGAACAACCGGACGGGAACCCTCCTGCAGGACGATCCTGTAGGCCTTCGAAAAACGTCCTAGACCACGGAACAGTTCTGGATAGTCCTTCATGACACGCTCTCGGAGAGGCGTCGATTCTGGCAGAGCTTTTGAAGTTACTGCAGCCACATCGGCAACTCGCTGGACAAGGCCGAACTGTTCGCTTGCCGCAAGCCCCAGAAGCGCGTGTCTCTTCTTCACTACGAAGAATTTCACGTCGATTGTCTTATCTTGATGAGTCACCGGCAATACCAGTGTGCCCGCGTGCTTGATAACATCGCCACTGTAGCTTCGCAACGTCACTTTGCTCTCTTTCAGCTTGACTTGAATACTGCCGTCGCTCAACCAGCTTAAGGGAAGTAAGTTAACTTGGGAGCCAGTGTCCACCTTCAACCTCAGCTTTTTATCCCCAACGTTCGCCTCAATCAACCACTCCGGTCCACCCTTCTTGTCTGCCACTTCCAAAACTTCAAACTCGTCGCCGTCCGAAGCGCTTTCAGTTTCTTTGGAGACACCGTCAATTGCTTTCGACTTGCAAACCACCGCAAAGTGATTTTTTTTTCCACACTTTCGGCACTGTTGACCGTAGGCGGGGCATTTTTTTGGTTCATGTTGCCTTTTGCATCTGCTGCACTCTTTGCCCTTTTGTACTTTGACTTTTCTCAGCGCTTCTACAGTCTTTTCTGAGTCGTCCCACATTCTTCTCTGGTTCGCCGCCATTTCCGCAGCCTGTGCTAGCTTTATGGCGTTTTCCATGGTGAGCGGGTCCTCCCTCAGCAGTCGTTCTCGTAGTTTGCCATCTGCTGTGCCGTACACAATCTGGTCACGGATCATCGAGTCCCGCAGAGCGCCAAAGTTGCACGACTGTGCTTTCACTTGAAGGTCACGTAGGAAGCTCTCGAACGATTCGCCGTCACTCTGGACGCGCCTTCTAAACACATATCGTTCGTAAGTCTCGTTCGTACGGGGCTGACAATAGTTCTCAAACTTGTCAAGCAGCGTCTCGAAGCTTTCTTGCTCTTCTGTCGTGCACCCAAAAGTGCTGAACACTTCAATTGCGTCAGGTCCGGCTACGTGTAGAAGTATGGCTGCCTTCTGCTTGGAGCTACGTCCTTTTTCTGTGTCTGTTGCTTTGAGGTACAATTCGAGGCGTTGCCGAAACTTACGCCAGTTCTCGGCGATGTTTCCGGAGAGCACCAGGCAGTCTGGGGGACGAAGTCCGTCCATGGTCGCTCAGTAGGGCAGGGAGCAGGTAGCAGTGGTTGCGGCGTAGTAGTCTAGGCCTAGTCTGTCGTGGGCTGCGGCGTGGGAGTCTAGGCCTAGCCTGTCGTGGGCAGCGCAGGCAGCCGCGGCTGCGGCGTGGGAGCCTAGGCCTAACTTGGCGAGAGCTTGGCGTTGGCTAGGCGAATCCCACTTCTGACACCATGTTACGACTTCCGGGATGTGTCGCTAGTAAAGAGCCGGGAGACGATGTGCACGCTATGACTGCTGCGGCTCGACTACTCGTCGGAGCCGGTTTAATCAGTTCAATGCCTAGCCGCTTCTAGGCCATTGTTGCTAGACGAGGTTAGTGATGCCGTTACAGTTCCCAGGTGGTTCAAAGTAATCCTTCACTGGGTTGTGCCAGATGCTCTTCGTTGGGTTCGCTCATAGTCCCCCTAATAATTGTTTTTATCTCGCAAGGAGGCGTTTCGAAAATGCAATCTGCACTTTGTATTGTTCATCCCATACATTGTTCACACTCTCTCTAATGTGAGCTTCAAATTCTTATGGTTTCTGTCATAGGAGGTGGGCCACGAACAAGCCGGCCGATGAGCCCCTCACTCATTCTTGTGGAAGCACGGGATAAAATCTCCCTAATATTTTCTTCGACAAGTATAATTCAAGGGGAAAATACTGGAGTGTTTGCAATAAAATAACAAGGGCCATCTTTGCACCCAATCAAATGTATGTTTCCAAACACACAATGCATAATTCTTGGTTTTGAACCCTCACTAGTATAATCCATGGTTAATGATATACGTCGATTAAGATGGTGGTTGCTTTCTCATTTTCCATATTTAAAAAAATAATGTTCGAAATAATAATTTGTGCAGCTGGCCCACTACCACTCTGCACTGTTGCAGAGTACAGATCTCTTCACAAGTTCTAGTTTGTATCAGTCACTATATCTCTGAGCTTTCACGTGCGACAAATCCCGCATGACCTTGTCGCAGTCACCCTCCGGGAAATCCACGAGGCGGGGGAAGAGAGTGTCAGCGAGGACCCGGGAGACACGCTCAATCACACGGCACACCGTCGGCTGAGACACGTTTACGAGATCGCCCGTAACAACTTGAAAAGTCTCGGCGCCATAAAATCTCAGGGCTACGAAGAGCTGGAGCATTGGGGACAGTGACAGGCTGCGACTGCTCTCGCTTGCTTCCAGCGGCAGGCACTGGAGGAGGCTTACGACAGTCGATTTCGTGAAACAATATTGCACGGGGAACTCCCAGTCATTGAAATGTTCCAGCGGATTAAGTCGGTCCTGGCAACGTCGTCTCGGCACATCGACTGCCTGGTCGGGGTCTCGGCAGTCGTCAAGAAATTCGTCTGTTCTCAACAAGAAGTCGACAAACGATGCGTCGGTCGCCATGACACTGAACACACTCGAGTGACTCGCACTCGAGTGACTCGAGTGGCCTTTCAAGGTAGCTCCTGCGCAGGCTCGAGATCTCGAGTAAATTTGTTGATCAACCACAGTAGGTTAATCAACAAGGCAATGACGCCGTAAGAGTAAACGGCAACAAGGCCATATTATGCCATTTCACATGCAAAACAACTATTTCCCTGCTCCCTTTGGAAGATATTTCGACATGTGCTGTGTGCCTCAGTACAACGGAGCTAAAGTGGCTCTAAGCGGGACCGGGTTAATCCACGGCACTTGAAACATCACGCATATCACAATCTTTATATATACTGTTCTGAAGGAAATGCCAAATGACACACGCTGGCAAAAAGGAAGCGCAAAAGGTTTTCCCAACATGATCTTTCGCCAATCGCAAATGCTAGAGTCACTCCGAGTGACGTGGACAGAATAGAGACAGAACACTCACCTGTCTTGTAAGTCTTGCGCTTCTCATCCGAGCGCTTGTTCTTCCGCTTCTGTTTAAGGTCCCCCAACACTTCTTGAGCTTATTGGAATCCCGTGGACTAACACCCGGTAAGCAGTTATACTCAGTGCAGAGTTTTCCCCAGGTCTCGTTTTGAAGTTCGTAGATACGGAGCCTGTCTTTTTGCATTCAATGATCGTTTTATGCTTGCCGACAAGCACCGATAGAAGAGATATTTTATCAGCGGCGAAGTGCGGCGATTGTTTTTTTTTAGTGGCCATTCTACTGCTGCTCAGGGGTTGGGGGAGTCTCAAAAGTTCAGCAAAAATCTTGGACAAAAGGGAAGGCTGGAGCAACCGGACGAGCGAAGAGCGTGCTTGGAAAAAGATGGGAGAGATTGGAATGGTTCTACTTGGCGGCTATTTGGCATGTTGCTAGACAAAATCATCAGTATGTCCAGAAAACGCGTACAATCACATGTTACATGTTATAAAAAAAAAAAAACTTAAAAGAAGTAACTTATTTTAAAGTGAAACAACTTTTACGAGAAAAACTACAGCCTACTCTCGCTCCCGGGTGGGGAGCACCGCGACCGCTCGCGACTTGACGAAGGAAGTTCGCGGGAGTGTCTATGAAACGTGAAAGCCAGCTTGGGCATTTTCAAGTCGAGCTGGGTGTTGAGGCGAACTTGAGCAACTTGAAGTTCGGCTACGGTTGAAGTCACATCTACAAATTTGGGGGTTAGTCTCATCCATTGGATCTGCTGGCTTGTTTGAATCAAAACTCGAGTAACCATGTGTGGATTGCCTCTGCACTGTGTGCACACTTTTTTGTGAGTCTTGCGGAGGTGTCACCTTGCTAGAAACATCAACACAGTTGGACCTACAGCCACTCTGGGAGCTACTGACCAAGCACCATAATGTTTGTGACTGCTCCTTCGACCTGCCTCATAGTTATGCACAGTGCAAGTCATATTCACATTTTTGTGCAATTGCTGAGATAGGTACAAAAGCTGTCAATTTGGGCCACTGGAGCCAGCACAGTTTACCATGATCAGTGTAGCAAAGCTGCGATAAAGGACCATTAGTGGCCACCAGCGTGAGGCTACCAACAGCACTCATGCATAATATATGTCAATGATCTGACATAGGCACAAACCATGCATCATGGAGATGAATCCAGACTGTTTTTTATACATACCATTTGGTGGTGGTGGAGCTGCCACGTGTGCTGAATCCTCACTAGCACCTTTGGCGCAGATGAGTCCTACATAATCCAAATAAACAGAGGCAATGCACGACAAATGGACAGCCTTTCTGGTTAATGCGCTGATATAATGCACCATTGCCTTCACTTCAAAATTCAGGCATTGGGAGTGCCTCATGCACAGGTCTAGAGAAATTAACCTATGAGCTTGAGTGCTACGATCCATGCTTTCGAAGAAACATTGCGAGGCAGCACACTCGTGCAAAGTCAATAAGACCAAAAGCAACACGGTGTTTGTTCACTACCAGTAGGCAGTTTTAGCAGACCCTTACCTTGTTCTACTGTGGTCACGGTACGGTTGGTAAGGCTTTAGTCGCACGCTGAAGAGCGTACTTCAAAGTCGCAGTGTGAACTTCCAGTAGCAATTCCGCTGCGCACGGCAATGGTACGCTAAAACTGTCCATTGCGATTCCCAGCACTTACCGACACTGCAGCCGATATGGTGTGTGGCGACGGACGAGGTGCGTCCACCCTAGAAATCATGTGCCTTCTAGCGTGTCCTTGCGAGGAATTTTCTCATTGAAGGTTCAAAGGTTCCAAGGAGTTTATTGGCTTTACTTCCACGCAGCTGAGAGCCTGAGGCAGCCAAAAGGCAGGAGCCCCGTGCATCCAAGTGCTGGCTGCCTCCTCAGCTGTATGTTAAGAAGAAGAGAGTTCATGAGAATGAAACTTATATGTACAGGTGAGGTCTACAAAGTGCAGCTGGTCACAGGATTTACACATCCCTGTACCGCACTAAGCTCTTTGAACTCGACGACACTTTGGGCCCTCCTAGCGTCAATTGGCAAGGAGTTCCATAGCTCGGGGGCTTGGATAAAGAGAGAGGAGGAGGCACTAATGCTGCGTGCAAGGCGCTGCTCAAGTCTCGGTGGTTCCCGCCTCGATCGCCACAGGTAACCTTCCGGGATGGGGCAGTCACCATGCAGAAACTTGTACAGGAGTACCCGCCTGGAGAAGAGTCCACGTTTGCCAAGTCTAGACCACCGCAGGGTGACCGCCTCTTGTAGGGAAGTTTGCTTGCCCTCTCCTGCATCTTGCCCTATCCTGTACGCTGTCCTTTGTATGGACTCGAGCCGCTTTTGGAGGTCGGTCTGGAGGGGGCTCCAGATGGTGGCACAGTATCCCAGGACTGGCAGTACGAGGGCTGTGTACAGCATACAGAAGGCCTGGTGCGGCATGGCCCTTGACGTTCGGGCTATGAACCCTCTTAGCACGTTTGCACTGGGGCCAGGATTCTGTCCTACATATCAAGTTCAGCGACAACACTCAGTTCATGTCCCCCACCGAACTGTTGTGTGGCAATCGAGATGTGACAACCTTTGCAAAAGCCCGATTGGACACCAAAAATTACGGAAGTAAGGCAAATCTTTGTACAGACACACGAGCACCTTACGTATGACATTACGTCGTCGGCCACAACAGCCATAACGATTCGTTGCGATCGCGACCGGGAATTTTATTTAAATTGTACCGAATTTTGAGAAGTTAAACATGTTGCTTTTCCACGACCCTCCGATGTGGCATTTTGCATTTCCCTCTAGGGACATTCATAGGTACAAACCCCGATGAAGTTGTAACTCAATCGCCACTCTTCGTTGACGTCATCAACGTGCCGCGATGAATTTCGCTGCCAGTAGTTCCCCGGCTATTGAGATTAGGCTCCTCCCACCGGCGACGTCACAATGAAGTTTCTCCTTCGCTTTTTCGAGCATAGACAGACTGACCTATGACGCTGCGCTGCTGCAGTTGGTCCACAGTCCTTAAAGGGGCACTGACACCCCAAAGGTCGTATTTTTTTTTATTGTCTAAAACGATGCAAGTTGCAGTCATAGACACGGCGTTTGATTCTCCCGCTTCTCGCCTCCTCCCTTCTTTTGATCGGTGACATCAAAAATCAGGAAATTTAGAAGGTTTGTAGGCGACATTTCTATAACGTTAAATAACGGCAATTGTAAAACATGTTTTTTAACGCAATTGCGAACGCACTACGGCCCCTCTTTTTGAAATACCAAAAATCAGAGTTCGGTGTGATGTCGCTTCCTGGATTTGTATCGTCCCTCGGAAAACTTGGCGGCGCTCGAGCAGATTGGCGAGTCGGGGAAGAAACCGGTTTTTTCCCGCGCCGGCTCCCTTCTATCCCGCCTGCTCACCTCCTCCTCGCTTAGGGTCGCGGTGGCAACAGCGCTTTGCTTCATAGCGTGGAGCGGAGGTCCGAAAGAAAGTCGAGTCGCAGGAGACCGCAAAGTTTGACTCGCTGCACTGGCGCGGATTGCGCGGGAACTTCAAATTCGGCATTTGGAAATTGTTTTTTTAATTCACAAATACTGAAATCCCAAGTTTCGAATTTTGAGGGTAATGTCCCGGCATCGTTTTCAATCGCTTCGGATAATAAAAAAAAATATGATTTTGATGTGTCAGTGCCCCTTTAAAGCAGCGCATCGTGTCCTTGGTGAGCCGCCGGTCTGTTGGAAACTTGATGAGATGGTGCATCCCCTCCTCGTACAGATACACGTCGTCTCCCAGGTGGATCCGAGGAAAAGGCAGGCAATAAGAAAGGGAACATTCTACGGTAAAATCTCGATATGTTCCCAGCTAAAATAATTTCCCCAATGCTACTCAAAAATGCCAGTCCCGTCAGAACTACCAGACGAATCTGTATGTCTGCATCCCTGCAGCTTGAACTTCCTGAGCGTAGCTTGATGACCAGAGTTCGAAGCTTTGCTCCTTGGAAGGCGGTGCACTATACCTGTGACTGGTCGCTGGCGAAATACAATAAACAATCTGTTGTGCCACTAGTTTTTCAGCAAGAGTTTATGACCTTGCAAGCTAAGTATAAGGACCATGCACAATTCTTCACGGATGGTGCAAAAACTCCCCACTTTGTCGGTTCGGCTGTATATTCAGAACACTTTGCGAAAGCTCGACGGCTTGACTCTGTTGCCAGCATTTTTACTGCAGAGCTTTATGGTGTGCTCATGGTTATTGAATATATTTTAGGCAACAATATCAGGAAAGCTATTTTGTTTGTGGACTCCCAGAGTGCTCTCCTCTCTCTCTGTTCCCTCAACGATTCTAAGAATCGGCTCGTGCAACAAGTACGGGTAGAGTTAAACCTGGCCTGCCAAATGGGATATAATATCAAGCTGTGCTGGGTACCAAGCCATGTGGGAATTTCAGGTAATGAGAAGGCAGATAGGCTAGCAGCTTCTGTTAAGGATGCTCTGGAAACACCCGTTCGGCTGCCTCAAGAAGATTTTAAACCAGTTTTCAAAAAAGCAATTTATTATGCCTGGCAGCTAGACCGGGACAAAGAAATAGATAATAAGTTACATGTCGTCAAACCACGGTTGGAGGTATGGGAGAGTTCGCACCACAGAGATCGTCGCCAGGAAGTTTTAATGTGTCGGTTGAGAATTGGACATTCACGTGTGACCCATCGACATCTTCTTTGTGGTGAGGACACCCCAGTCTGTGAGCATTGCGGTGAATTGCTAACTATACTGCATATTCTATGGCACTGCAAATTCTTTGATCAAGAACGTCGAACAAGTTTCCCTTCACTTTCCGGATATCTTCCATTTCACCCAGCCTTCTTGCTGGGCGATGAACCTTTAGTTCCTTTTGGTCACATTTTAGATTTTCTTAAAAAAACTGGCTCCCTGCACCAGTTATAGATGTTCTGCATAGTAATTTCTTTATTTTACTATAGACTCTTTTAACTATTTCTTTGGCGCAGCATGGCCTATGTTGCTTTTTGCGCCATTAAACACCTAATAATCAATCCATCTTTTTAGGAATGGAAGCTGTCCAGACACACTCGAGGAACAAGCTGATATTTTTTTAGGACATTTTGAGTATGTATCCGGTTCACATCATTATTCATCTACTTTCCTTCAACACAAACTGAAGGCTGAGAGCAATCCCTTGAAAACCTCAGGAGGTGAACAGGAGGAATATAATGCTACATTCAGCTTGCACGAGCTCCTCGCAGTTCTTCATAACACAAAGCCCTCAGCTCCTGGACCAGATGGTTTACATTATTCAATGCTACAGCATCTTCATCCTTCTACACTCGACGTCATTTTATATCTTTATAACCGAATATGGCAGGAGGGCTATTTCCCTTCATCTTGGAAGGTAGCACATGTCCTACCACTTTTGAAGGCTGGTAAGGATGCTTCTTGTGTTTCCAGCTATAGGCCCATTGCTCTTACCAGCTGTCTCTGTAAGACACTGGAGCGAAAGATTAATCATAGACTAATGTAGTATCTGGAGCATGGTAAGGTGCTCGACAAATTTCAGTGCGGCTATCGATCATCAAGGTCTACAGTCGACCACTTGGTCCATCTCGAAAGTGTTGTGCGTGAGGCCTTTGCATACGGGCAGCACTGCGTCTCCTTGTTCTTTGATCTCAAGAAAGCGTATGACACGGCTTAGCGCTATGGCATTTTGAGGGACCTGTTTGACCTCGGACTACATGGTTGCATGCTTCGTGCGATTCAGAGCTATTTAGACATGCGCACCTTTCGAATCCAGCTGGGGAATACACTCTCCCGTGAATTTCTACAGGAAAATGGAGTGCCGCAAGGGGGAGTACTAAAGGCCCGTTCACACGATGCATTTTTCTCGCGCATCTAGTGTCGCGAAATGTAGTTTCGCGAAATGGTTGCGCCGTCTGAACAAGTCCGAAAAGGACTTGTTCAGACGGCGCAACCACACTTCGCTTCTGGAGCGAGCTTTTGCTGAAACTTTGCCGAGTCCTGTCAATCACTCTGAGGGCGCCGCCAATGGCCGCTCAGAAACGCTCTCACGTGGCCTTTGAGGGGGGAGCGAGCTGTTTGAGAAGACCACTTCATTGCCGGTGTTGTAGCCGAGCCAAATCCGAAAAAACCGAAACCACGAACGATGGATACTGCCGGCGCTTCCGCAAGCACGTCATGCACCACTGAAGGAAAAGTGAGTAGCATATCGGAAAAAAATCCAGCGATGGACGAAAACAATTAGCGGAAGTTGGCGAGATTAGAATAATGCTCATAACGTTGTTGTCGCGACGATACCGCTGGATAAGAGACAATCGAGTAAACTGAAACCAAGTTTGCTTTGTTTACAAGCGAACGTGAAACCATGTGCGCTCTCTGAAACAGTTAGCACAGTAAAATCGGGGCAGACATGGGCGCCGAGAAGTAACCAGATTGGGCACATAGCGTTTCTATGAATACCATGTGCATTGATAGGAGCTTTGGCAATGAATTGGCTGCGTACGGGCTCGGCGCGGGCACATGTCCTCCACGTACAGAGCGTGAGCAAGCGATCGCCGGTTTTTTCAGTTTTTCTCTTTGAAACCAAGGAATGTCATCCAAGTTATTATTGCTACGGAAAGAGCTCATTTATTTCTATAAAGTAAGCGATAAAATTTTGTGCTCGCTAATGCTATTTAGAAGTCAAATGCGAAAATGCGCCGATGTCGTGTTCGCGCTAACAGTGTCGCGATGTGTACAGGTTGCCGCCTCAATCGGCTTTGCGCACATGCGAGATCGCTCCAAGTAGTGCAGTATGTGAGAAAAAAAAATTAAAGTGAACTGACTGCATAAAATGCGCAAAGCAGGTCCCCAGATAAATAGCGATCTGATTCGGAGCGCCACATTATGGTCAACACCGAAACTATTTTCGCGAGTCTAAACGTCATCGTTGTTGCACATGAAGCGGTACGTGTGAACGAGCACATTTCGCGAAACTTGAGTGTCGCGAAACTGTTGCGCGCCTAAAAGATGCATCGTGTGAACAGACCTTAAGTGTCACCTTGTTTATAGTTAAAATGAACTCCATTGCTTCTGTAATCCCTCTGTCGGTTCAGTATTCACTTTACGTCAATGATTTACAAATTTCAGTTTCCTCCTGTAACCTCTCAGTCTGTGAACACAGGGTTCAGCTGGGCATCAACAAGCTTACTGAGTCGGCTGACAGTAATGGGTTTAAGTTATCTCCTGAAAAGACTGCATGTGTGCGCTTCAGCCTCAAATGTGGAATCCTTGTTGAACCATCCCTAACAATCTACAATAGTAATGTTTGTGTCCAACCTCAGCACAAATGTTTGGGTCTTACGTTTGATAGTAAACTGAATTTTAATGCTCATGTAAAAAGCCTGAAACTGAAAGCTCACAAGTCTCTCAATATCTTTAAAGTTCTCTCTCACCGGTCTTGGGGCTCGGATCGATTGTGCCTCCTGCGGATCTATCGCTCTTTGGTACGCTCCCGACTAGACTATGGCTGCTTTGTTTATGGGTCTGCCAAACAGCCTGTGCTCAAGATGTTGGATCCCACTCATCATCTTGGGCTTCGTTTGGCTACAGGTGCATTTCGTGCATCCTCTGTGCCCAGTTTATATACAGAGGCTAATGAGTGTTGCCTCGAAAGACGTAGATTCGCATTGGGCATGATGTACTCTCTTCATATCCGATCTGTCCTCCAGCACCCCACTCGAGAAGTTGTTCAAGAAACACGCTCGGAACGATTTTTTCTCGCAAAACCTAGCGTGATCCCTCCATTCAGTATGCGATTGAAGACCTTGGCCGAATCTGTTGGAATACAGTAAAACCTCGTTAATTCAACCCCCGCTAATTCGGAAATTCGAATAATTTGAACTGCCGATCCGGTCCCGTCAAACGTATGTATTAGTCAATGGGAGCAAACGCTCAATAATTCGGAGGGAACGCGGCGCGCTATGGTTAATTCGGACGAACTCGGCAGGTGGCGCTAGCTACCATCTGTTCCAAAGGGTATGACCGCTATCCATCCGAGGTGCACACGTGGTTTTTCCGGTTTTCCCATGGTTCTCCGCTCTTCCGGTTCTCCGTGTTTTGCACCAGTTTCGCTCTGGATTGCCATGCTTCAGCGCGCTACCCGCTACTCTCCTGGCATGGAAGCGGCAGAAGCATAGCTGCAACGGAAAAAGGGTAGCACGAGTGACTGACGACCGGAATGGCAAAATCGCGACACGCGGGTCTATTGTTCCCGAGCGCGCCGATAGCGAGAGTAACAGTCACGTTTCATGCCTCAACGCGGGAGTCCTAAAGCCCGCCATTTCAACCGGCCACCCCCGCGTTGTAAAATGCAAAGTGACTGGCGCTCTCGCTGTCGGCGCGCTCAGGAAAAATAGTGCTGGGTGTCGCGATTTTGCCGCACCGATTATTGGTCAGTTGTGCTACTCGTTTTCCGTTGCAGCTGTACTAGGCTAAGAATTTAGCGACGAAAAGGGGCCTTGAAGGACGGCGCCTCTCGACAAGTGATGGAAAGTTACGACGTCAAGAGAAGCAGTTTGGCAACGTACGTGAAAATTGAGGCCGATATCCTACGGGCTTTCGGGAGCGAGAAGTTATACACGAAAAGAAAGCGGCCGTGGAAGTTGGTGCACGCGAAACTAGAATTGCTGTGCTAAATCGTCAGCGCACGGGATGCGTAGCTCTGACAGTGCGAGTGCGGTGGAGCGCTCGACCGTGCTAAGGAAAGTTGCCGTCTCCGCCCAAGTGTCGTCCAGAAAGCAGGCGGTAATAACAGATTTCTTCTCAAAATAAAGGTATGTCACAGGGAAACGTTTTCGCGCAGTTTTCTTTGTCCTTTCGATATTTCGACTTTCGGATAATTCGGACATTTTTGCTGGTCCCATGAGATCCGAATTAACGAGGTTTTACTGTAGATGTGGCATCCCAGGTAGTCGAATTCTCTGGCATCGTAGCACCTTGGGAGCACCTTGACATACACTGCAACCTGTCTCTTGCACAGTATAACAAAAAAAGCACTCCAAGTGCTGTGCTTCTACAAGAATTTCATGAACTCGCTCAATTGTATGAAGATTATACAAAGCTCTATACAGATGGAACAAAATCTGAAACCTTTGTTGGTTGCTCTGTCATTGGCTCTTCAGTGGAAGTTGTAAGGCAGATAAATACTGCTGCTACCATTCTCACAGCGGAGCTCTATGGCCTCCTGCTGGCTACGGAACAGATAGCCCGCCACAGGATACCCCTGGCTGTGGTTTTCACTGACTCTCTTAGTGCCTTGCGAGCAATCTCTTCACTGCTGCCCCGCAGGGGGCACCTGTGAAAGCAGGTGTTTGGAGAGTGGCGCCTCCACGGACCCCAGCTACGCGGGCCACCATACCCGCACGCAGGGGGCACCTGCCTTTGTTAGGTGCTTGGTGAGTGGCGTCACTACGAACCCCGAGCCATGTGGGTTCGCCCACCCACGTCTGGCTGTGCGTGGCGTACCCGTGTCCGGGGAAAGGGGGACCCTGGTGGTTGAGTTGAGCCCGGGGTATGTTTGGACCCTTCGGGGCCCCCCGGGCGAGGCAATACACTGCTTCGGCCCCTGCTTCTCGTAGACGGGTGTCCTGGCTTGGCCCGACCAGGATGATTCAGTCAGTCGCCTCTTCTACCCTCTTCTTCCTTCTTTCACTTTTCCTCCCACCTCCTTCTCTTTTCTTCTACACTCTCATCCTTCCTTTTTCACCTTCTTAGGCGGCAAGGGCCAACCTTGAGTGGAAACAGGTCCTGTCCCTGCAACCACACTAGGGTATAGTGCCCGGGCAGCACTGGTAGAGTAATTGTGTCAGCCAAGCCCATCTTGCTATGGCACATTACCTACCCCCTTGTTGGGCTCCGTGGTGGGCGGTGCACCCGGGCACTGAATTTCCTTTCCCATCTATATGGGTTCCAAAACTAAACCAAACGATCGGGCCCTGAAAAGGACCCGCACCGAAGCTCTAACGTTTCTTTCCAAGGACATCGTAAATGACCATTTTACAAGATTTTTTGTTCTTCACTCCGACAACGTATCCAAACCACTTTCAAAGCTGTCTCCGTTCCTTGTTGCCAAAGTGCTTCAAGGCACGCTAGGAGCGAAGTATGAAGCCAAAAAGCTCTTCTCGGGCGACCTTCTTGTGGAGGTTTACGAGAAATACCAAGCTACCGCTTTGGAAAATCTCCAAATGATCCAAGACTTCAAAGTGACAGTGTCAGCCCATCGAACTCTGAATACCATCCGCGGCGTGATCTCGGAAGACGAATTGATAGACAGTACCGAGGAAGAAATCGTAGAAGGTCTGCAATCCCAAGGAGTTGTAGCTGCAAAGCGCATCACAATTCGACGAGATGGTGAGGAACGACCCACCAAACATGTCATTTTGACCTTCGAGAGGCACACTCTGCCTCCCTCTATTAAGGCAGGCTACATCAACTGCAAGGTGCGACCTTATGTTCCAAATCCGCTCCGCTGCTTTCGGTGCCAGCGTTACGGTCACGGTTCGCGCACTTGCCGCGGTCGTGAGACATGCGCCAGGTGTGGTGTCAGGGACCATACTGCTGATGGCTGCAAAGCTGATAACAAATGTGCCAATTGCAGTGGCAACCATCCTGCTTACTCCAGGTCTTGTGAACAGTTCAAAAAAGAAAAAGAAATTCTTGCACTTAAGGTTAAAGAGAATATAACCTACCAAGATGCAAAGCGTCGCCTTTCCGCTTTCCAGAGGGGCTCTTTTGCAGAGGCGGTGTCCAGCAGGGGACCTGCACCGTCCAAGGTATCAGTGGCAACCCAGGTGTCTCTTGGGAACCCTGGAAACCACTCCAGTCCTCTACGCCCAGGTTGAAGCTCTCTCTCCCTGGGCATTCCCTTTCGGCTGCCAAGGCAGCCGAGGCACCCAGTTGTTCCAAAGACTTGGGTGCCGTCGAGGCAATGGAGGTGACTCCATTGCCCACACCTCGCAGGCCGTCCTCTGAAGAGAGCGAGCGAGGCCCTCGCTCCTCCTCTCAGAAGAGGACTTCCTCACCTAAGAAGCATTCAGCTTCGGGGGGAAGCACACCAGCTGACTCCCGGAGTCAGAATGGGCAGGCAATGCCTGTCCGTGGTACGAGGACTTCCTCTGGTGAGGAGCGGCACTCTCGCCAAAACTCGCTGGAGAGGGCCTCCTCGTCCAAAGGGCAGCACCGGGCTGCCCCTTCAGGACCTCAGGGGCAGGAAAAGAGGGACTCGGGCACCATCACGCCCAGTATCTCCCCTGCCTCTTCAGTGGGGGGCGGTCGTGGACGGGGTTTTCCATCCCGTGTTGCGGACGCACCCAAACCTCCAGGATACGTCTCGTCTGAGGAGGTAGAGGCGATGGACGAGGCTACTGATCAGCTTACTCCTGTGTCTGACCATGAAGACATGGAGTGGCAAACCCAAAACCGGAAATCTAAAGGGAAGAAACCTGTGACTGCTCCCAAATAGATTAGATCAATTTACCTCTTTAATCGTGAGCATTAATTTTCTTTTCCTCTCTCCCTTTTTATAAATTTATTCTTGTACCTTTTTACCTAAATGAGAAACCCGCATTTTATGCAATGGAACTGTCGAGGTCTCTTACCCAACATCGATGATGTTAATTATTTTATGGATGAGCTTCGGCCTATTGCCCTCTCTTTACAAGAAACTCATCTTCAAACTCATCATACACAGATTTTGCGACATCATCAAGTGTTCCGCAAAGATCGTCTGAACTCCAGTTCTGGTGGCGTAGCAGTGGTCGTGCAGAGTGGGGTTGCCTGCTCGCAGGTTCCTCTTTGCACACCGCTCGAAGCTGTAGCGGTACGCCTTCTTTTAGACCGCCTCATAACAATTGTGTCCATTTATTTGCCACCAAACATTCCATTGCAACTTCACGAACTTCAAGGGCTTGTAGGGCAACTTCCTCAACCCTTCTTAATTTTAGGAGATTTTAATGCCCATCACCCCATGTGGGGCAGTACTCGCCTCGATTCTCGAGGCCGAGTAATTGAGCGGTTTTTACTATCATCTAACTTGTGTATTTTTAACGGGAGAGAACCTACTTTTTTTAGTTCTGCTCACAACTCATTTACATCTATTGACCTTTCTATTACTTCACCTTCATTACTTCCATGCTTTTCATGGAAGGTTTTTAATAATCCTTTTGGGAGCGATCACTTCCCTATTGTTTTAGAGAGTACTGTCTCTCTTCCGACTCTTTTAACGCGAATGCCCCGGTGGAAGCTAGACAAGGCGGATTGGTCTATTTTTCAATTGGAGGCACTGATTGACTCTTCTATAATCTCAAACATGAACCCAGATGAAGCAACACTGTATGTCACAGAGGTTATAATAAGCGCTGCCACACGGAGTATTCCTCAAACGTCCGGTCGTCTTCCAAAGAGATGTAAGCCATGGTGGAATGATGAATGTAAAACAACACGAAAGTCCCAGAACAAAGCTTGGTGCATCTTTCGCAGATATCCAACTTCTAGGAACTTACTTGAGTTTAAGAAAAAAAGAGCTAAAGCTCGCTGGACAAGACGTCAGGCGAAAGGAAGCTCCTGGAGAAAGTATTTGACGTCCTTGAGTAGTTTTGTACCTGCAAAAGAAGCGTGGGATCGGCTCAGAAAGGTTAGGGGTGACTACTTATCCTTCAGAATTCCCCTCTTCCCTGCATCACCTTCAACGTCTCTGAAAGATCAAGCGAATGTTCTTGGCGAACATTTCCAAGAAGTTTCTAGTTTACGCAACTGCAGTGAAGCCTTTAAAAAGTTCAGTTCAACAGCAGAGAAACAGCCAATCATTCTGTCTGGCGCTCGTGACGCTCCGTACAACAGGCCTTTTACACTCTCTGAGCTCGAAGTGGCTCTCAGTGTAAAAAAACAGTCTGCTCCTGGACCAGACAATATTCATTATGAGATGCTTAGGCACCTGTCACCTGATTCTCTAGGCAGTTTGCTGACCTTTTATAACTCATTGTGGCACTGCTCTGCATTTCCCGAGATTTGGAAAAGAGCTCATGTAATCGCTCTTCTGAAGCCTGGCAAAGATTCTACTCAACCAACTAGCTACCGGCCCATTGCGCTCACAAGCTGCGTGGGAAAAACCTACGAAAGAATGATTAACCGACGTCTCGTTCATTTCTTGGAGACTGAGAATTTGCTTGACATTAATCAGTGCGGTTTTCGAGCTGGACGTTCCACCCTGGACCACTTAGTCCGCCTTGAAACCTCTATTCGCGAGGCATTCGTACACCGCCAGGTTTGTCTCTCTGTGTTCTTTGATCTGCAAAAGGCGTACGATACGACGTGGCGCTATGGGATCCTGCGGGACCTGTATGCTTACGGTGTTCGGGGTCGCATGTTGCGATGTATACAAAACTTCTTATCGGGACGTACTTTCCAAGTCCGTCTGGGCTCCACCTTATCGGATGTTTTTTCTCAAGAAAGTGGTGTCCCTCAGGGAGGGGTGCTTAGTGTCACACTTTTTGCAGTTAAAATCAATAGCCTGGCTAAGGTGATACCACCGACAGTTTCTTATTCTTTGTATGTGGATGATGTGCAAATTTCAGTTTCTTCTTGCAATCTGCATAGTTGCGAACGTCAGCTGCAACTGACAATCAACAGGATGAGCAAGTGGGCAGCCGAAAATGGGTTTCGTTTCTCCCCCGACAAAACCGTATGTGTTCTTTTTTCGCTGCGTCGAGGGTTGTCACCGGATCCTACCTTATATCTTAATAACCTTGCCATCACTGTAAAGGAGGCCCATAAGTTTCTAGGCGTGACATTTGACAAAAAGCTCACATTCATACCCCACTTGAAAGAACTAAAACAAAAATGCCTACGATCTTCCAATATTCTTAAGGTGCTGTCACACACAACTTGGGGGTCTGACAGACAATGCCTGCTGCGAATTTATAACTCCCTAGTGCGGTCCCGGCTGGATTACGGTGCAGTGGTGTATGCGTCAGCACGGCCATCTGCTTTGACCATGTTAGACCCAATCCATCACCTGGGGCTGCGTCTAGCCACAGGTGCTTTTCGCACGTCGCCCGTGCTGAGTCTGTATGCTGAAACGCATCAGATGTCCCTTGAGCGACGCAGACAATATCTTAGTCTCTGTTATGCCTACAAAGTTTATAGTGATCCGCACCACCCTTCATTCTCCGCTCTGCAGACCTCTGCATCATTACGCCTTTTTGAGAATAAGCCCAGTATTGTTCGGCCCCTGAGCCTTCGGGCTGAGAGCATGGCAAGGTCGTTGCACCTTTCTTTTGATAAGCTCCCTTTGTTGAGACAGGCCTATAGGGTTGCTCCTTGGGACTTGGTGCCAATCTCTTGTGATTGGTCACTTTCAAAGTACCACAAAAAGGCTGTTCCTCCTCTTGTTCTCTTGCGGGAGTTCGCAGAGCTAGAGCAGAAATATTGTGACTATCTCCACTTCTACACTGATGGCTCGAAAACATCTACCTCCGTAGGTTGTGCAGTTTACTCTCTCACTTTCAGTAAAGTTAGCCAACTCAACCCTCTAGCAACCATTTTTACTGCTGAATTGTATGGTATCCTTATGGCTGTTGAATATATTCTAGAAAATAACATTAACAAAGCAGTTCTGTTTGTTGATTCCCAAAGTGCTCTCTTAGCTATCTCATCTTTAGCAGACAGCAAGAACGCTCTTGTGCAACAGGTTCGTGTTCAGATTAACAAAGCTTTCCATCTTGGACAACTTATAAACTTCTGCTGGGTGCCCAGTCATGTGGGCATTCGTGGGAATGAGAATGCAGACCACCTTGCTCTTTCTGCAAAAAACTATACGGAAACATCTTTTGGCCTGCCACACCAAGACCTCAAGCCAGTCTTAAACAAGTCAATTATTAAGTTATGGCAACTGGAGTGGGACACACAGATAGATAACAAACTTCATGTCGTTAAGCCCAACTTAGAAGTATGGGAGAGTTCCTCCCATAAAGACCGCCGTTCGGAAGTCCTTTTGTGCCGCTTGAGAATTGGTCACTCCCGATTGACACACCTGCACTTGCTCTGCGGTGAAGATGTCAAGCTCTGTGAAAAGTGTGGGAAAAGGTTAACTGTCCTACACATCCTGTGGAATTGTAGATTTTTGGATCATCAGCGTCGTAGATATTTTCCTGAACTTTTCAGAAACCACCTTCCATTTCATCCTTATTTTCTGCTTGGCGACAAACCTCTAGTACCATTCTCTCGCGTTCTAAGTTGCCTACGTGCCATTGGCGTTTTGCACCGGATATAGCTAGATAACTAAGTTTAAAACTAACTACCCGGCTCTTTAAAATATCTTTCTTGGCGCAATATGGCCATAGTCGCTTTTGCGCCATTAAACCCCAATCATCATCATCTTCACTGCTGCCTCCAAGGAACTCCCTTGTTGTTGAAGTTCAGAAGAAAATTATTGTGGCAGCCAGAAAGCATTGCACCATTGTCTTTTGTTGGATTCCCAGCCATGTTGGCATCCCAGGCAATGAGGCGGCCGACCGTGCTGCCCGCACATGCGTCAGCAGAGAGGTAGATATTAAAAAGATCCCCTACATGGACTATTGCCCTTCTGTAAGGTCTCGCACACGAGCACAATGGCAAGCCGAGTGGAATGAGGAGATCTACAACAAGCTGCATCTCATTAAGCCAAACCTGGGTGATTGGGCGAGCGCCCGGCACCAGGAACGGTTTTATGAAGTAATACTGTGTCGGTTGCGCATTGGCCACACGCATCTGACTCGTGGCTACCTGCTCCATGGGGAGGATGCCCCTTTGTGTGAACAGTGTGACAAACCTCTAAGGGTTCTTCATTTTCTAATTGAGTGCCCTTTCTATGAACGGAAACGCCAATCTCACTTCGCACAGTTATACAGAAAGCACATTCCCTTACACCCAATGTTGTTATTGGGTGATGAATCATTCGTGACTTACAAGCAGGTTTTAAAGTTTTTAGATGATATTGGTCTTCTACATCGACTGTGAATTCAAAGCTTTTCACTCCTGCCCATTTTTGTTTGTGACATTATCCGGTTCATGTCTCATTCCTTTATTTTTAACCCTGACCACTAGAGTCCTTTCTTCTCGCTTATCCTCAATGCAATAGTTTCCTTCTTTGGCGCTCTTTGGCCTTAGCAGCCCTTGCACCATAAAAACCCAATCCAAATCCAAACGGTAACAGGCCCATCTTGTATCACACTGTTACCATCTGAAAAATTCTTCTGTTATCAACATTTGTCCTCGTCTTCTAAAGCCTCGCCTGGAGCGACAGTTCTGCTTCACTATGACCGGTTCCTTAGCACCATTTACTCATCACACTGTCAAGTCTAGAAACCAGTTGCCTACTCTTCGTGTCACGTATGGTGGCATCCAACCCACACAGGTTGGCCAATTCCTCGCCGATCAGCTCGAGGACGGCTTCGACAAGGGGTGTCAGGACATGGGGTTTTGGCCCAGCACCTATGAATTAAGGCACAGTAATTTCGTCTCGTCTACTACCTCACTGTTCAACCAAGTATGAATGGAACTTTCATGGGAAAATCAAAATAAACACAAATGCTGCATGATACATTCTTTTAATCATTGATTGCCAGATAACATTGCTGAAACTGTGGACTATGTAATCATGCAATTTTTGCTTCCTTACAGCTTGGCTTGTCGGCCTCGGTTGGCCCCAACCATTGTGCTCTCTAAAAATATGCGTTAATAATGTGTCCAAAGTGTTTGGTCTTTCAGTAGAACTGTTTTACGAGTTCCGTACAGTCTGTGCAGAACTGGTACATAAACTGCAATAAATGGTCTTCTCATGCTGTAACATTGCTTTTACTGCTGTTTTTGGGAGATGATATGTCAACTCCCAGCAGAGGGCAAAGGTGCACGAATATGCAAATATCCATATTCACGTTTCTAGGTTTGATTGTTCATATATTATCACAAAAGCTACGCAATATCTTTTTAACTTCAGAACACAATGGACTTACCTGTGCGCTGGTCATGCTTCTTTTATAAACTGTAGAATTTTCTGGTCTTTTTTAAAAGGTTCTTCCAGCACTGCCGCAACTGGTCTGAAGTGCGCAAATAGTCCATGGCTCTGGAAATTTCGTCCCATGCCTTATTTTTGTTCGGGTCGTGATTGTAGGACTGAACTTCCCCATAATTTGATATTTTTGCTCCCTCACTACCCGAATTAGTTGCAATTGTTCATCCAATGTCCAATTCCTTTGTCGTTTCATGGTGATGCTTAATGTTGCCTGGCTCATTTTTGATTTCAGATTTGCTGTGATCGTCTGCTACATAATTATATCTATCTTTTTAATCCTAACAAGACATCTAGTCATCCGAAAACAACAAAAAAAAAAGAAGAAAGACGAGTGCAAGAGAAAACATGAAAAGTTTCTTCATAATAGAAGCTTTGTTTATTTCATAGTTGTACAAGTTCACAGATGACAGTATTGAAGTTTAATCGTATGCCGTGCTGGCATACGATTTTCAAATTGAATTAAATAAATTGGACAACCTTAAACATTGCACAACCCATTGCACACACTAAAACATGACAACTTACATAAAATAGTCTCTAAATCAAGCATGAACGCTGGACGAACCATGATACACTCTAAAATGAACGAAATGACACCTGCCATAAAAATAGCCCCAGAAACAAGCAAAAAACAGTGAAAAAACCATGATACACTTTAAAAATAAACGACCTCGCCGGTGCAATTCACACCTGACATAAAAATAGTCCCCAAAACAAAACAAAAACCATCATACACTTTAAAATGAAACAATCTCACAGGTGCAAATTACACCTGACATAGACATTTTCTGCAAAACAAATAAGACGCCACACCAAACCATGATGCACACTTAAATGAAACAAACTCACTGGTGCAAGTGACACCTAACATAAGCATAAAGACTCATAAAATAAATTAATAAACACTGCACAAGCCATGACACACACTAAAATGAAATAACCTTGCTCATGCGAATGAGCCTTATCAAGGTTCTGGCAATCTTATAAAACATAAATAAATACTATATCACAAAACAAACGTCTCCAAAACTTTTGGTTTTGGGCTATTTTTAAAACGCTCATGGCTGTGGCACAATTATTGCAGGCTGCAGGTAGGCCAGAATGCAACATATGGGAAATACACCTCTCATTACCGGAATGAGAGATTTCGGCACACAATTCAGAATATTGTGAACTTTGATTCTCTGAATCATGCATTCTATGTGGACACTGACTTGAGCGATGTTGCAAGTGTCTTGCACCTCTTGTCGGGTCAACTGCCGATTTCCAGAGAAAACAGGAGGCATGACGAGTACAGCCCTGCTGCCTTCTTTTCCAGCCTTGATACCGGGAAATCCTTTATCAGCCAGGATCACGTCTCCTCCTTCAACCAACTCAAGAAATCCAGAGTCCACGGTCACATGTAGATCGTAGCAGCGACCTCCATAAGCTTTAGACCGAAACAGATCATCCCATTTGGAGTAACGGCCACAAGGAACTTCACAGTGTAATCCGATTTAAACGCTGAATACAGTACACGCTGCTGAGCCACAGTACCAGGCTCCTCTGTACGCAACTCCGTGCAGTCGATAATTATTTTAAATTCAGGATAATGTGCCATGAAACACTCCAGCAACATGGAGAGGATTACTGACGACGGTGGACAAAAAGTCCACTTTTTACTTGCCACAGACAGTAACCTCAACATAGCACGGAAATGGCGCGAGGCCGTAGTTCTGTGTATAGAGAACAATGCAGGCAAGTGAGGTACAACTAAATCCAAGTTTAAGTTTCATTAGGAACAGGAGAAGCCTGCTGGGCATAGACGTGTCATATGAGCGTTTGGAACTTTTGGGAAGCATGCTCAGAAGCAAAGCAAACACAGCTGTTGTCACATTACACAGATCCTGTAACGCCTCATGCGAGTGTCGCACACTTTCGTAGCCCAGGAAGCAGACAGTCCTTTGACTGTCGTGACGACATTGGGGGTTTCATTTCTACACCAACATCACAGACCCTAGGGTGTGTTACCTGCGTGCAGCCGTTTCCGTCTTGCAAGGTGCAAATGTAGACAGAAAACTGTTCCCGGTAATTCCCTGTTCCCGGTAATTCCCGGGCTCTGTCGGGCTTCAGCCCCCTTCCCCCCCGGAAAATTGAAAACTTTCCGCCTATGGTCCTGATACAGTCACGATCGCTTGCCGAGTTGCGCGTGGTGCTTTCATCGGGGCTTACTTCAGCCGGCTCTGATGCGCGACCATCTCTGCTGTTACCAGAGTCGAGCGAGTCGTGATCGTCCTCACCTTCTGGACCTGACGCGCGCCCATCTCTGCTGCTACCAGAGTCAATCGAGTCGTGATTGTCCTTGCAATCTAGATCGTCATCAATGCTCGAGTCGTTAGGATATTCTGGTGAATTTGATGCTAAAATTGGTGCCCGCAAATTCAATGCCTGTGCCTTTTTTAGCCGGCGGTGATACGTGGACTTGGGGATCACCAATTCCTCGCCTGAGTCGAAGTATATTTTTCGCCGTTTATGTGACCATCTCTAATAAAGTTAACAAAATGTAATCTTTCACATGGCATCCAGCAAAACAACAAGCAAATCTGCCAAGCAAACAACGCAAACTCTGAGAACTTGTAGCGAGCGGGAACAGCAGACGGTTCCTCCCATGTATATGGATATGAATATGTGGCTAACCCCTTTGTATCGGGGGGGTCCCAGCTTACTGGATCTAGCCAATTTATCTGTTGGTAAATTCTAAAAGTATGCTGTTAAAGATTTACTTGACAGAAAAGTTTTATTACCTGTAATTATTGTGTAAATATAGATTAAGTAGCCGAAGGAAGCCTATCTTAAAAGGCCTAATCACTGAACCAATGCGGACGGCTTGGTGATGTGTTTTTTCTTTAGGCGAAGCTTACGCAGGGTCTTTTGTGCTTGGTCCTTTTCTTTAGTGTCTCGAGGACTCTAACTCCGAGCTCTGTGTACGAATACGTGCGCACTATGTTTGCGTATGGGCGGTATGAGCAGAATGGCGACTGCGCTATCCTGCCTCTATCGCACGTAAAAACTTCCCAAAGAAGCTCGGTTAGCTCGACAAGACTAAATGTCCAGGCCTACTGGAGGGGCGAGAAAGGCGAAGACGAGGGGTATTATCCGGCCTTCGTAAACGACATGGGAGGTAAGTGATTGCATTGATACGGCAATGTGTTACTGTGGTAGACTTCTTGAAACAAGTGAACGTATTAAATCACCACTTTCACGAGATCACACAACGTCCGCTTCAAACCAGCAGGGCCTCTTTCGGCTGAAGTTTGAAATCTGCTCAAGCCGGAAGATAGCAGAATGCTGCTCTTCTGCTGCTCGTTCGTTGATGTAGAACAGGTTGGCGACATGACAGTCCTTGCAGCTTCTGGAGTTTCTCTTTTAACGGTCCACAGTCTTTCGCAGTCTTTCCACTTGTTTCTTGAGGTCGCGTTTCTTTTGCTGTCATTTTCTTTTGAGGACCAACTAGCGGGGCGCTGTCCTGCAGTCAGCTTGTGTTCCTGGCTCTTTAGTAGTGGAGACACGAACTTGCTGGAGCTGGTTCACTGTGTTAGCTGGCACTTCTAGGCACTTTGGTGTAACAACTTCACATTCCACAGAGTCTGCTGCAGGCCGATCCGTTGGTTCAGTTCCTATTGCATGCCTAGCTGTGGAGTTTATCGATGATGTAGGCAACGGCTGCAGTGGTACAGGTGGCTGATCTGAGAATGTAGATGAAGGCTCCTTTGGAGTAGGCAGAGGCTCCGGTGGTGTATGTTGAGGATCCCCTTGTTGCACGCATCGCGTCCCATCTGACAATTTTAGGATCTTCTGTGTAACAGTGTCACTGCAGAGGGATCTTGTTTTTATACTTGAGCTACCCGTTTCCTTCCTACGCTTGGGCTGGAAATGCAACACGTCCCTTTACTCCTCTCCTTCTAAAGTCAGCAGGAAGAACAAGCTTCTGGCACTATGTGCTTGTGTTCTTGAACCCATAAGCTCATGCTCGCACAGTTCACTTTAGTGCTCAATACGCCATACTGCTAGTGCATATGGCAGAGTGAGAGCATGTGCATCCTTCATTTACCCTGAGAATGTTAATCAACTTACATCTATGGAAAAACAAAACTCACTTTCAACAGCCGGAACTTTTACAAGTGTGAGTGCCGGTCGTCCGACTGCTCCCTGCTTGACATATCGCATGCAGGGTGCCCCGTGAGGTCCTTGTCTCGAAGGTTGGGAGTGCCAAACACATCCTCGTCACTTCCTTGACAAACAAGGAGTCGCTCTTGCAGTCCTTCTCTCTGTCTGCCAGCAGTTGTGTCGAAAAAGACGCCCTCACCAAGGTCAACCTGCACAAGTAACACAATTTACACATTAATTGTAATACCCCCTAGAAAAAAGTCCCAATGGAACATGCCACACATCATTAGTCGATATGTTGAATTTCTCTCGCTGCTGCTTGCCTCAGAAAATGGCACAATGTGCTGGTTCAGCAAAATGCAGTCACGTATTGACACTCATTGTTGAGTGGTGCAACCTTTTGCTCCTTTGCATATGCTTTGTACGAGCTTTAGATACACAACGAAGCACTTCTGGAATGGCAGATTGCACTTGGCCACATCGCGGGGGATGTGACCAAGGAAGATTGACGTATTGTCAACCTGATTGGTCCTTCTGTGCTCCGAGGTTGCCCACAAGTTGTGGCCTTATTGGTTCAAGCTGATTAATCATGGTAAAGCCAATAAGTACTTCTTGTGATTTGTGGTGCACAATGAAGAATGAGAGGTTTTTGGTTACTGAGAGCTTTAGAACTGCAGGGGTTCCCAGGCGAAAATCAGTCCACTTCCAGCTGGATTATGGAACTGGAAATGAGGTGAAGCAGCTGGACCCAGTTGGATTCCAGCTGGACCCAGCTGGAATCCAGTTGGACTGCCTCATTTCCAGTTCCATAATCCAGCTGGAAGTGGACTGATTTTCACCAGGGTTATCAGCTAGTTCTTGTTGTAACCTCATAGGCTGCGGAGCGATATTAGGATACTCAAGCATCACCCTGAGTTTCTTAAGGTTTAAGTCATTTCTTTTTTTGATCCCTTGTAACTAGCTGTTATTGTACCATAATTTTCTCTTCTATATGATGCCTATAGAACTGAAAATTTACGTGAAAACAAATGTGAATAAAGAACAGTCATACCTTGTCATCAACTTGCTTAAAAAGTGCCGGATGTGGCTGCACCACAGCCAAGTCTTCTTGCGCAGGCAGGCCGTCATCGTAAAGGGGCGAATCCTCTGGATCCGCAGCCTGCTTCATGTTTTCTATTGGAGGCTCGTCCACAGCTTCTGAGAAGTGGTCCATGTCTTAGCCTTCACTGAAGCTCAGAGTTTGGCTAAGAGATGGGTGCGCAGCAGAGGTGGCACTTTGTGCAGCTAACAAAGGATCCACCTGGAAAGCAGTCCAAAATTTACAACCAGCAAATTTCTAACGTTGGGTGTAGGGGTTCACTTCCCAGGAGTAAATATGGTAGTTGGGATCAGCTATATTCCCAGCTGCTTCCCAGCTGAGCTGGTTTATGGTGAAATTCCCAACCCAGTTGGAAACGCAGCTGGGCCAAGCTGGTAATTTTGCCGAAAACCAGCTCTGCTGGTCCCAGCTGGGACCAACTGCAGCTAATCCCAGCTGGGACCAACTGCTGCTGCTCCCAGCTGGGACCAACTGCTGCTGCTCCCAGCTGGGACCAACTGCAGTTGGTCCCAGCCGGGACCAACTGCAGTTGGTCGCAGCTGGAAATGTGGCCAGAAGCCAGTTCAGCTGGTTTTAGCCATTGTTGACAGCTCACCCGCCACCGTCAGTGACAGCTGTATGGTATGGACACAATGCATGGAAATGTCACTTTATTTCAAGGTTTATAGCCTTGTACCTACTGCTTCTTCTTCAGAGATCTCTCTTCGGAACGCCTTGCGTCATACTTCTCCCTGAGCAAGTTCCCTATGTCGGCAACTACCGCAGCTGCTGCTGCAGACTGTTTGTGCTGGTCTCCCCAGAAGGAAATTGCAGCTAGAAAGAAATGTTGTGTAATTGTTAGCAGTATATATATGTTTTGAGGGCTAACCCTACTTTGGGCAGCCTTATAGACAAAAAGTAAAATGCCACGACTCGTAAATGAGTGTCAATCCAACCGAGGACAAGGTGTGCTTTTATGCGCACAAAATTTGTTCTGCCAAAAGCAGGAAATGCGACAGTCAATGCCACCGCCTTAGATAATAAGTGCCTTTGGTGTTTGGCTACAATACTGAACGAGATGAAACAGGCACACAATATATACCCAAATTGACATTTCAATTTCCCCACGGAGGATTGGCCTAAACCAGCTCACCCTGAACAACGTCGATCTTCTCAGGTGTTAAAGGAGGCTTTGCTGGCTCTCCGGCTGCTCGCTTCTGGGGACATGTGTTTCCTTTTACGCTCCTCGTAGAAAGTATGGCGTTTGTCCAAATTGCTTGGGCAGTTTCTTTGCCAACAATTGTTGGTTTTTTACCCCGAAATATCTTCGCAGCCTAGCCACCGGAAATAACTATCCCCTTGGTCAGGTGGAACTAGAAAGTATAAAACATATTGTGAGCGCAACATTTATATTATTACGTACAGTAATTAAATGTTGCTACAATAAAAGAGGAATAGGAGCAAGCTTTCTCCATGTTTCTGGCCATCAATTAAAGGGGTATACTAATTTGGGAAACCATACAAGTTTTTTCATTCACTTCATTTGCATGTAAGGACTACCCCAAGCAAGTTTCACTGTCGTGAAAGAGATAAAGTTGTTTTATCTTCATTTTAAATTTGATTTTGTGATTTCACTAAATATATACTTGCCAATCGAATAAACAATTTTGGCATCCAATATTTAAGGAAAATCAGCAGCATTGCATTATGCAGAGAACAAAAATAGATATAAAAATATACATTCACTCCTTGTATGTTTTGCACCCATTTTAGCAGAGGTGCAAGAACAGTGTCTATGCTCTTATTATGCTTGGCATTTAGGAGATAAACGGGGCTTATCTCCGCAGCCAACAATGTGTACATCAAAGATGGGTATGTCATCACAACAAAGGAGCAGGTTTAAGACCTTACTGCACAATATGTTTGCACATGTAGCAATTACAGTTAAAAATAAGGGGAAGCTCTTACAGTTCCATCAGGAAGGTGTGTGAATGCCGGAGGAACTGAAAAAGAAAAATCATCCATACTAAAAATGAGGTAGATCTTTTGGTGAGCAGGCAAAACATATGTTAAAGTAAACTAGGATGCGATACTAGGACAGAAACAAGAGGGACACCGGAATGCAGAGCTGACTTCCAAATACTTTTAATAGCTGGACACTAACATATATGTAGCAAATAGACAAGTTCTATCTATTTGCTATACAAGTCCATACAATTGCTGGCAAAAACTGAAGCCGGTTGTACAAAATCGATTGTATGCCGGACAGCATTTGATATGGTTAAGGGGGGACACTGGCTAAAGGTTGAACTTCTGAACTACTCAAGTGATCGGAATGAAATTTGTCGGGGAGATTCAACTTCAGATGTAGGTGTACTGTGCAAACTTTCAGCTCTCTAGGACAACTTTACATACCTGCATAAGACGATGTGTCACTCTTCGTTAAGAAATCTACGATATGCAAATGAAGCTATTAAGCATCATTTTAACTGCTTAAATATAAAGTGGAGGATGTGGGACTTCGGGCTATCTAGTTTTTATAACTCAAATGTCAATATTTCAGGAAGAGTGATTACCTTAAAATATGAGATGCATATCTGCCCTATGTCAATTTTTGAAAACATCATTTTTTCTCAATGAGGACTTTAAATTAAAACAAAATAAAGTAGACAGCCCCATTCCCCAGTAAATTTCAGTTCAGAAACATCTTGATTGTGGTATCAGATTAATTTTACCTTCGAAGAAAAGATTCCTTCGTATGAAATTTGCACCAAAAAGCGGAACTGAGAAAAATGAATTCAAACATTGAACTCCTTTACTTCGTTACTGCCTCACAATGTGTTGAAAATATTTTATATCAACATAACTATTTGGTGCAGGGTTATGAAATTTAGTGCAAGGGTGTATAATTAGTTTCTAAAATCGAAAACCTTAAAATTAAAAAATGAATTTTTTCGAAATATTTTATAACTTAGGCCCATGTCCCCCCCCCCCCTTAAGAGATACTGGACCAAAGTTTGCATCTTCAGAAAACGAGCCAGGAGCGATAGGTGGGACGCAACAAACACCATAACATCACTCACACAGCGATATCTCAAACGGATGACCTATATTTTTTATTATAGGAAGGGCACGGTTGAACGAGGCCGACGAGACTTTTCACCGTTGTGATTCTTATTCCTTCTCTTCGCTTCGCCATCTTGAGGAAGTGAACCGGAGCGAAGATGAGAGACACAACGCGGCTTTTCAGACCCTTTTTACGCAAGGGTAGTTTTATCTCCCGCATCAACCAGATACTTCCAACATCAGTGCCGGTGCCTTCATAAAATAGTAATTTCATAGACACATATGTAGTTTTTATGTAGTGGCATACAAGTTATGTTGATCTGTACTGTTAATTAAAGTCACTTCAAACATGGTATGCTTTCCTAAGTTGCTCTTGGTAATTTACCGGGGGCAGGGTTCTTTGCAGCAACTGCTTATATTCCGGCAGGAACTGCAGGTCCTGCACTCACTTGGCAAGCACCAAGGGGGGGACCTTGTGACAGAACAGTGTCGGTATAAGTTGGTTGCTTCAAAGTATTCATCTCAGCAGTTGATGCACTTACGCAGTGCAGGACTGTTCTTGGTAGCTGCTGCAGTGCTTGGACAAGCTGCAGGTACTGCACTTTGGTGGAGGACACCAGGATCACACCTCGTGGCAGGATATGTCGTGCCTGTAAAAATTAAAGGGTACACATGCACTTCAAACTACACCTGCGGTAAACAAACGCAGCTTCAGACATTCAAGAAGCATAAAAGGGCTTACAAGGCAGTGATTCAGCTTGTTGGGCTGCTCCCTGCATGATGGAATCTGCTGCCGTGTCGGTGCACGCAGCCACAGCTGTTAAAGTGGAAAATTCAACAAATGTTTAATACATATGCATCATATAGGTATTTACATCATGTATCTTTCACGAGAACTCCCCCTTAGCGAAAAGTAGCTCAATTCTAGTATACTTCTGCTGTGCTTATTATGCATACTACCCCTGTAATAATTTTGTGTTAAATTGGCCGATCTCGAGTATACTCCTCGATGATAAAAGCATACAATTAGTATGCTTGCAGCTCTTTTTCGGAATAGTTTTCAGGACACTCCGCGCATACTACTAGGAAAAGTTAGCATACCTTGGGTGTGCTCCCAGCATAATTCCAGTGATCTGTAAGCTTGTGAGCTTATTCTGCTAAAAGGGCACTTGAAGCACCCGATAACGAGAATTTAATGTAAAGGCAAAGAAATAATATTAAGTGGTACACTGAAATGAGAATGTAAAAGAAATTGCTAGCAGTGGACACAAACCTAGTCTCCATCACAGGGAATTGAGGTTTATGTCAATGCTGGCAATTCGTTTTACAGAAGGCTCACATTTCAGTATTCCACCTAATATAGTTTCTTTACCAGTACATTTCCATGTGCCCTGTCAGAAACGTGGGGTGGAACGATAATGCCCCTTTGCAGTATGATAGCAAAGAGAAGTATGAATGCACCCAAAGATTTAACAACGGAGAAACTTTATTGATAAATCAGTTTGCATACATAAATAGAAACATTTTTTTAGGTTGCCTTCAACCTAGGGTATCTATACAGGGTTAAAAAATATTTACACTTGCTTGTGTATTATATATCTCAAACAGGTTACTCCTACTGTTAAAAATCTAAATTTTCTGGAAAAAAAGATCACAAAAAAGTTCACTGCCAACTTGTGCAGTAGTAACAAGGCCTCTATTTTTTTTTATACAAACAATACTCTTCAGTGTGATTTCACAACAAAAAGCTGCTGAAAGAAAAACTGTCCAACAACAGGTAAGAAAAGGGAAAAAAAAAAGATTGTCTTTACTCTGCACTTTTTAACTGTGCCATTTAAAACAACAGGTAAGGAAAAAAAAGCTCGCCTTTACTCTGCACTTCTTAACTGTGCAACCTAAAACAACAGGTAAGAAAAAAAAAAAAACTGGAATGCCAGTACCTTCATTTCTTCCATAAAAAAGGTCCTTTAAAGACCAAACGACACTGAAAATTTAAGTAAAAACCTTTCAGTGTCGTTTGGCTAAAAACAGTTTCTTGAAATAAAACGCTTTGCTCACTTTTGTGCTTGTGTAACTGTCGCCTTCATACAACAGAAAAAGTATGTTGTGGCGAGCGGAACAGTTCTGTTTTTCTTTTTTTGTTTTGTGAAGTTGCATGATGTACAGCTGCAACGGAAAAAGAGTAGCACATGTGACCGACGACCGGAGTGGCATAATCGCGACACACGGCGCTATTGCACCCGAGCGCACCGATAGCGAGTGCCAGTCACGTTGCATGTTTCAATGCGGGGGTGGTCGGCAGAACTTTGAGGGATAAGATAGCTGTTAAAATGCAGGCTTTAGAATGGGCTGCTTACCAGCCACCCCCGCGTTGAGACATGGAATGCGACTGTCACTCTCGGTATCGGCGCGCTCAGGAACATTAGCGCTGCGTGTCGCGATTTTGTCATTCCGGTCGTCGGTCACTTGTGCTACTCTTTTTCCATTGCAGCTGTACCTGTTTTGGTACGGTTAAATGCAAATTTTCGCAGTATAGTCAGATACAACTGAAGACCAGGGCGGGGGAAACGAAGCCTGGTAAGGAGGAAACAGGCTGGACGCTGAAGAAAGGAAACGGAAACCTCCCCTCCTTACGTTCAATCGGCTTCGTCGTCACCAGTCTTCATTTCCCTCGCCCTGCCCTTCTTAAGTTGTATCCGACTATAACTGGCAATTTCGGCAGCAGTAGCGTAAAAATCAACCATTTCAATAAGAAAAAAAAAAAAGCTTCACTCCGCAGGGCCTCGTTTCTTGTGCAGAGCTGCATTATTGCACTTGCGCCGCAGGAAGGACCGCACGGTGACGACGTTTTCCCCCTCGAACTTGCCCATGACGTGAACTGAAAAGAAAGAACATTCTTAAAGCGGCTCTGATGATATATTTCAAGGAAACTTCTACTTTACACATCCTCGTGTCACTGTTCCAAGATGTTCTCAGGGGAAGCCTGGGACCTACAAAGAAGAGTCCTGGCGATAAGAGAATTTCTCCTTCCCCTCTTCTCTTGTGGTTGCCCGAGAGCTGACGGGAAACTCTTCTTGGGCATGCGCTGTGAGCAGCTACCTCAAATATGGCGTCCAGTGAATACCCCCTATGTTCTTGTGTATAAATGTAATTATTTTGATCTGCATGCTGTACTCTCTGTAGAATTTGCTCTTTTGTATACATTTTGTCTTTTCGACGCGGGCACCGACTGACTCCAAACCACTTCTTTCACCACCCCCCAAGGTGAGTACTAGTGTTGCCACCTCACTCTATTCCACTAGTAGCTGCTTTATTTTGCCTGCATGCAGTCGCCCATTTTCAGCATCAGTGCACATATCACAGTTGAGCAATCCTAAACAGACTTAGTGATGGATTTGAATTTCGGTTCAATTTTTGATTAGATACTTTTGAAGAGGTGTATGTTGGCAGCATAATGTTGATATCTGCTGCGTGCGACCCAAAAGTGCGGTGTCGGCAGCTTTTGGACGTAACAACCAGGAAATCAGACACAACAAATGGGAAATTAATATGCATACCTATATGGGAGCAAAACAGGACTGGCATTTGTGAACATAACAGCTAAAAATACATATCAACCGATAAAGTATCAACAAGGTTGTACCGTGCAATATGAACATCAATTCCATTGATTGTTTTTACATGAAGACAGACTTTCAAAGCTCAGGTTACACTAGAAACAAACAAGTTCTTCAGATATTCTCATGTTCTCTGGATACTAGAAGGTATGTTTCTCAACTTTACTGACCGATGATGTCGTTCACTGCAGCTGTCGGCAGAGGTCTCTTGCTGGTAGATCCAGTCAGGCAGCAGTCCTCAAGGGTCTCTCTGCCAAAAACAAGTACAGCTAGCTCCTGTGTGTACAGCGAAGCAGATTTCCCACGCAGAAGTCCCAGTTTTGCTTGTGGCACGAGTATGTCTCCAAACTTGTGCTGGGAATAAAGAAAAACGAGGCAAAAATCATCTGTACTTTTTCTATTTGTCTTATATTTCTCAACAAAATTGTTGCTCTTGAAATCCTATCCATGTTTTTAGCACCACAAATCACAAAGATTAAACTGTGCTTAAATTATTATGGTAACAGTGCTGTAATAGAACATGGAAGATTAGGAATAGGTCGTTACAAGAATGAAGTGTTCAGCTCACCGATATGAAGGTGAATGCGAGACCGTCTACCGCTCCGTGCTATCAGCGTCATGACGCGACGGCTTGGATTGAACACTGTTCTCTGCTCTACTGAATTGAACACTGTTCTCTGCCCTACAGAAAGCGTGAAACTGAGTTTCGATTTTGGCATAGCTTTTTGTGGGCACAGTGCCCATGTCACTAATGGCAAATGCATTGAATTTCGCACATGAAATAGTGTCAACGCTGCTCGGCATAGTTTATCGGTGACTGTGATATGCTTTCGTCATTCATGAATGACTGCTAATAACACCAATAAATAATGTGAAATGAGCTGCAATTCAGTGATAAAAACGATAAATATTTGTTCAGAAGGGAGAATTTAGAGCGTTTCAAGACAAATGCCGCCTCGGGTTTCCAGGAATGAGCAGGCCCGTAGCCAGCATTTTGTTGTGGGTGGGGGCTGGGGTCACATATGACAAAACACCATAGATGGGAAAAGGGGTAAGAAAAGGTCCGGACCCTTTGGGCCACAGCCCTGGCTACGTGCTTGGAGTTTGGAGGAGCCGTAAGAAATCCTATCACATTTGAAGAAAGTTTATCGCGTCACAGGGTGCCCCCCAGCCCCCCCCCCCCCCCCCCCCGATTACGTCTGAAAGACTCCTACCCCATCCTGCACAGAGTAACAGCTGAGCTGAGAACACAGCATTTGACCCAAGCGTTTAACCTCAGCAAAGCGTGTGATGTATGCATAAGCCACCACGTCATGGCACTGGTAGTGAGGAGCGATGGACAGTCCGGCGTTCACCTTCAAATCGAAGACGGGTGTACACAAGTCATTGCAGAATTTTTACTCAGTATATTCCAAAGCTTTCAACTTCGGCTACCTTTGCTGGCTGCACATTCACATTCTGTTACTCTTAAATACACGAGTTATCAAAAGGCATTTATTCGGAAGCCTTTAAAAAACATAAGACATCCAAACTTATTCAAATCTAACATACCAGTTCTGATACGCCGCCTCCCTGGTGCACTGGGGCTGCCTGCTGCTACAACCGGCTGCTCCAGTGCCCTCACGAGACGAGGCAGCTCTGGCACAAAAGAACAATTGATAGAAATGCTGAGCAGCAGGCATGCTTGAATATAACTGCTGACTACCATTATCACACTGAAGTGTCTTCCACTGCAAAATGCACAAGCCACATGAGGAAACAAATCCGTATTCCAGCACCCAGCATAACTCCCTCCTCAGCACCGCCGCAGGGTACAAAACACGACGTGTCATGTTGCGAGACGTGCCGCTGCC
>JABSTQ010008158.1:0-33097 GCA_013358835.2 Ixodes persulcatus | reverse complement strand
ACAGAACAAAAAGAGGCGGTGGGTTTGCAATTTTTTTAAAACGCGGCATTACTTTTATGACATGATGTAAAAGAGGTAAAATACCTATGGGGTGAGGTGACATTTTAAAATTACACTACTGATGTCGGCATTGTTTATCGCCCTCCCAACTCAGATCTGCAGTTTCTTCAAAACTTATGAGTATATGCAAGCAAATATCAGATAAAAGAATCATCATGGCGGGCGATTTTAGAATTGAGAAGATAGACTGGGACTCGATGCACCCTGACGTGGCTACTTCTAATGTTATTATACTGTAGACATCCTGTTTGCGTTCAACCTTACACAAATTGTCAGGGAACCAACCAGGGTGCAGGGATCGTCCCTTAGCTTGCTTGACTAAGTGTTTCTAAGTGACCCCTTTCCTCGCCTACAAACTAACGTAGAAGTAGTGGTGGGGATGTCTGACCATAAAACAGTTGTAGTTCTGCGATCTCCTATGGCTGCGCCCAATATGTACTTGACTTGAACAAAGCTGATGATGCCTGCGTGTAAAATTATCTTGCCCATGAATTTAATGATTTTCACGAGCCTTATGATGAAGCTGTCTCGACCACTGAAGCGCTACGAAACAACTTCAAATCAATTGTTAGTCACTGCATCACCTTGTTTATTCCTAGAAACCATATAATGACAACGAAGCACAATCCACGGATCAACCGCTGAGATTCTTTATCTTAAACGTAAAATCAAACGGCTAAGCAAGTCATCCAAAAGGACTCTAACCTAAACCATAAAGAAAATTTGCAAGAGCTATCCAAACTGCACAAATTAAAAATACAAGAAGCAAAGGAAAAGTATTACAACAAAACTCTTCGCGATTTTAAGAAAGCACCACCCCAAGCTTTCAGAACTATATTATTCCAAGAAAGTCTAAAACATGAAATATGAGCACTTTGGAGGCACGAAGAATGGTAGATGAAGTAAGCAGTTTCTTTAAGTCAGTTTTTACAGCTGGCAATGGTATCGATAACTTAGTTCTACCTTCTAAGGATTACGCAGACGAAGACCTTGGTAGCTTTCAAGAACCATGATAACAATCGTTTTTGCGCTTCTACTCGATTTAGACGCTAAAGAAGGTAGTGGTCCTGACGAAATCCCGAAAGTGTATTAAAAAAAGGTACGCTGAATGAATTTGCAAGTACTTAGTTCTAATTTTCAACAAGGTCTCGGAGCATTTCTTCCGCTCCAGCGGAGTGGAAAATTGCCAAAGTTATTCCTATTCATAAGTCTGGCGACAGCCCTTCAACTTTAAATTATAGACCCTATATCCTTAACGTGTACATGATGCAAGTTACTGGAGCACAGAATTTTAAAAATTACGACAGAATGTATTGAGAGCCATAATATTTTAGATACGCGGCAGCACGGCTTCAGGAGAGGTTTGTCATCTATTACACGGCTAATCGAGACACTCCATGATTTTTTTATAGATATAAACAACAAAAAACAAATAGATGCACGCGTTTCAAACATCAAACTTATAAATAAACTCAAACACATAATGGGAGAAGGACCAATAATAAAACGGATAGAGAAGTATCTAAGAAATCATGTTCTGTTTGTTTCTCATGAAGGGTACGTTTCGCAATCAGGTGCAGTGGAGTCTGGTGTTCCACGAGGTTCCGTTTTAGCACCGCTTCTATTTTTTCCGTTGATAAATGACATTCCAGACAGCATCGACGCCAACGTAAAGTTATTCCCATATGACTGTATTAGGTATTGTAATATTTCATGCCAAGATGACCAAATATTACTAAACAGGTCTCTAAGGAATGTTGCAGACTTGAGCAGGGACTGGCAAATGACTCTAAATACAGAAAATACGGTTTGCACGTGCCTGACTAAAAATTTTAAAAATATGTTCTATATTAATCTTACAATCTAAATGGTATAAACTTGCGTAGAGTCACTGAATACAAGTACCTAGGTGTCGTGATAACGTCAGATCTAAACTGGAACGCGCATATAAAATATGTGACATATAAGGCTCTTATCAATTTTTTTTTTGTTTTGTTTTTGTCTCAAAGAACGTTGAAACACTCAAATCATGAAACGAAACTGTTCGCATATACTACACCGGTGCACCCGATATTAGAATATGCAATCATAGCCTGCTTCTCTCATAAACAAATTAATATCAATATTCTTGAGAGTGTTCTGAGAAAAGCAATGAGGATTGTTTACCCCAAATATGGACGGTTTTATTCCTTCACTGAGCTGCTGAAAGGATCCGGTGTTTGCCGTTGCTGATCGCGCAAAAATATGACGACTTAAATTCTTATATCTCCTTTTAAACGACGCTTTCAATATAGATAAAAACAAGTATGCGAACTTTTCTCAATCAAGAACAACAAGACACAAACCCAGCAATACACTTATCGAATATTCATTTAATAATTGTACTTTCAGGTGCTCTGTTTTTCCTTCTGCCACAAGAGATTAGAACAGCCTTGACACACATTTCTTGAGCTTCAAAAGTGTAGATTCGTTCATGGACGCTCTTGAACAGCACCTCCTTGGTCAATTTATGAGTTGACTGAATAGTTAAAAAAGTGACGATTTAGACTCATATTGTTTTCGCGTACCTCGAGATCATGTTTTTATGTACTTTTGCCTGTAAATATCCCCCAAGGGGGTTGACAGTATTCTACAATAAATAAATAAATAAATAAAATGTGGCTCCGAACGCAGCCGCAAATCGAAATCAGTTAATGATAACCGCCTCCGTTGAGGCAATCAACCTGATGAGGCACAGCGATAGAAGTGCGACACCGACCTCCCGATTCCCGAAATTCCGACTCCCTCGGCCACTTCCGTAACGCGAGACCGGAGACGAGTATCGCGTCACCAGCGTCTTTCGGTGTCGTATCTACTCGTAGCACCCCTTCTCCACGCGTGCGAGGTGCCTTTGCTGATGTCACCCCATCTCATACACAGTGCGTTCGACAGACCGGGTTAATAGCCTCGTTGTTGTTGTCAAGAAATCCGCCATTTCGTTGTTCGCGCCGCGGACGTAAAAGCTTTTGTGCCTCGCCTGTCTTATTTTTAATTTTTTTTCTTCGGATGAGGCAGCTTTTCCCAACTATGGTGGGCTCGAAGGGGATGTGTGACGATCGCACGGACGAAGGGGGTCCCGCGATCCATGGATAATGGGAAACAGGCTTCAGTTGAGCTAGTTGCTGCATATTGGTGAAGGGTGAGCTTGAATTTACAGAAATGAACGAACTAAGACGATACAATGGTTTGTCCTGTTCCGTATTTTTCTCGTTGGTTTCTGTAACTTCAAACTGTCCCTTCACCGATAATTGGTATGCTAAAAAAAAAAAAAAAAACGCACTCGAGAGCTTAAAAAAAAAAAAATGCTTCAAAAATGGGAAGATTAAGCCCTTTCCTCCACTCCGTAGAGGTATTGTTCTGCCGTAAAAGGGAACGCGACCTCCCTGCTCGTTTTATATTTTTCTGCCTGCTTCATTTAATTTACGAGCCAATTTTCAAAGAACGAAGTGGTTCTGGCGCTGTTGAAAGATCGGTGCCACGGTGATAGGGACAGACGAGGCCGAAGCGTGGGAATGCTCTTGGCCGCTGGGATAAATAAGCGATTCGCCACAGCATACCCCAGGTTCACATTTTAAAACTTTGGATTGGGCTAGTTGGTTCATTGGGATCTAGAGGATTAAAAGGTGCAAAAAACACGGACGAAGAAGAGAGAATACAACACGGACTGGCAACACGGAGTGCCAGTCCGTGTTGTATGTGTCTCTTCTTCGTCCGTGTTTTTTTGCGCTTTTTAATCCTCTAGATCACATTTTAATTTTGTCGCAATTACGGTATGAAATAAAAGAAACTTCATTTGCGCTCCTTCACTGCATTTGATAGCAAGAAAAACGGAGACTGCTCCTCGTCTAAAGAACTATTTGTAAATCGCTTGCTAAAAATAATTGCAATATTTAATTTTTAGCATTTAAGTCGACTTAAGTAAACAAATGGAACCGAAAAATGATCTTCAGCGCTGCCGGTTCCTTGGCACTAACGATCGCGGTGCCCCTAGCGGATCCCATCGTCAACCTGAGGCGCCCTTCATCGACCGGCGTTCGCGACACTAGCAGCGGCCTCTCGCGCGAGCTGTCTACAATTTCCCGCCTTCACACCCCGCTGCGAAAGTGGACGCGCCCTCGAGGGCGAGGAGGAAACACAACACGGCCACCGGGAAAGTGAGTAGAAAAATGGAGAGAGCACAAGAAAGAGTGTGGATGGGAAGAGAGAAAGTGAGCGAGAGGTGTAAGATGGCGACCGGTGGGTCGTCTGCAACGATTGCAACGGGATCTCGGCGGCTGCGGTGACTGTAATAATGTCGCGCCAGGAATCATCGGACGTCGCATTCGTAGCGCGGCGATGCCGGCTGTCCGGTCTGCCTTCGTGAAGACTGTGTGCCGTGCTGGAGGATATTCTGCTCCGCTACCTCGTTTGAAGTCAGTGTTGTCAAACCGGGCGAGTGCGGGAACTGGGGGCTGATCGAAGCAAGTCTTCATCCTTCAAAGAACAGATTCGATTTCGCACGGGGAAAATATGAACGGTAAGTGCCGCCTATTAATATAATTACTTTCCGCACGGTAATAGGTTTTGTTTCGTCATCTCAATTTAAATTGAAAAATTATGATCGGTTGGGACGACTTCTTCATGTATACGAGTTTAATTGCATCGGTGGACTTACGTACTCATCTGGTACGAAATAATTTTCTCGCTTATCTTGGATTTGTGTGCGACAGTCGTATCAATCTTGACATTGCACAAATATTTGCAGGGTTCCATTGCATTGTGATTTTCATGTTTTTGTTTTGGAACAAAATGTAGCTCTCTTTTCTTTCTGACTCTTACACCTTAAAAGTTTTTTGTTTGTTTTTTTTCGGTGGGAACACGTTTCCCGCCGCGTTCGCCACAAAGTGCATCACAATGTTCATGTATCATAGTGCATAATTCTTTGACATCAACATTTAAATGGTCCAACAATCTGGCTTTAAACAAAAATGAACTACATCGAGCATTCTTGCAAAAGAAAAAGGGGTATAGTTCCAAACTTCCTAATTGAAGTGTGAAGCTACACCTTGATGCACACGAGAATTTAACTTGTTCGACCAGTCTGCTCTACTTCAGTTCAGATAAGTACATTTCATATGCTCAATATCTAATAATAAAAAAAAAACCTGCGTGTTTAATCGCAGCTGCAATCAAACCAATATGAAGGTTCGTCTTTGTAGCTTGACAATTAAAGACTGGGCTTGAAAGAAACCGTGTGAAATTTAACGACATTACTGAGAACCCTCATATGTTCAAGATTTAATTATGAAAAACAACGTACTTAATAGCAGCTGAAATCTAATCAATGTGAAGATTTGTCTTAGTAGCTTGACAAATCAAAAATGTGCTTTACAAAATTAAATTTACCGACATTACCAGACAAACACCAACATAAATACATTATTCTTAAAAACAGGACAAAAACAAAGCAATTCTTATTTTCGAATCGTGACAACAGACGTTTGGAAATGTGTTCGTGAAATTATGATTGATGGGTTGCCTCTTTCCTTGAATGTGCCAAAGAACATCAAAGATATCTACATTTGTAAACATTTACGCAGTTAATCAACAGTGGGAGAATAATCGTTCTGCGATTAAAACACGGAAGTCAGATTAAGCAATAGAATTACAAGCACGGTGAAATTTTAATTAGGTAACCCTTATTTTAGAAATACAAAGATTTCTAACAGGACTTCTAGTGTACAATAAAAAGCATCGATCGATTTTAATATGTGGAATGTTTTCTTGTGTTTTCTTTCTTTTTGACAATGAAGTTATTAGAGTTCACAAAATAACATTGTAACATGGTATATAGGAGATCACTTCGGCTTTTCGATTTGTTTCTAATCATTGTTGCTTACATAATCTTCTGAATGCCGCAGATATATCTTTCCATCCTAATCCTGTCCGGTCTTTGGACATGTCTCAATTGAGAAAGATCCGTTCTCTCAACATCACAGCTTACGCGTATATTTGCAATGCACTAGAATGTCACTTCAGTGGGACAGGAACGAAATATTTGCTGTTCCTTGCGAAACAAAGTTGTAAAAATAGCTTCTCATAATTTTTATTTTTTTATTGCGTTCGTTGAGACGGAAAGAGAAGAGCAAAGTATACTTCACAATAGACGGAAAAGTGTCATTCTGAGGCTCGATTGATGTCGCCGCAGTTTACTGAAGCCAACAGAATCTAGGCTCGTTTCCGATGTTTGGAGCTAGCTCGGGTGTTCCTGCCAACCCTTTGCTAGCTTAAAGAAATATTTTCGGAGCCGAGTGATTTGGAAAATGATGAAATTCAATTTCTAAATTCGGGGAAAAATCGGGTTTAACCCGATTTTCGAGCAAACATGTTCGGGGTACGAATATAGGAAAATATCGGGTTTTACCCGAAAAAGAAAGACCCTAATTATACCCAATAACTAATAAATTTTTGGATCATATCGTTTTCTTTATATATCATAAACAGTAGTTAAAATTCTGAAATTACTCTAGTCAGTTTTGAGCATTTTTATGTCTTGACAAGGCAAACCAGTTTTTGCACTCCCTTTAATGTTCAGTATGTTATCCATTATCTTTTTTTAATCATATTCGCCGACTTTCTTGCTGATACTTTATTATAGGTACTACTGCAAATTGATTACAATACTTTAATTAGTTGATATATAGACAAGTGAACGGAACGCACGGATATAGACAAATAAAAAAATTAAAACGCACCTATATACAAATAAATGTAAAGGACATCTAAAGACAAATAAACGTAAAGCACGTCTATCGACAAATACATATAAATCACATCTATATGCAAACAGATGGAAAACACATCTAAAGTAAAATAAATGCAAAGCACTTGACAACACCCTTTTAACCAGAATGTTCCTTTCTGTTTTTCTTTTTTTTTTTTCTTTTTTGCGCGTACCTTGGATTTTGAGGGCGGTAGGATCTACATCTTGTTGGTCTTCTTCAAACTGCGTATCCCATTTCCAACTTCAGTTTTTGCTACTGTAAATAAAAAATAGATATGCGAAGTACTTTCTTTTTGGTTTCCCCACTGCACACACAAGGAGGCAATTCGCGTTATCGACTCGCTTACATACCTATGGCGCGAACAAATTTTTTAGAGCACCGTTACATAGTCGATTATTTAATAGGGGATCTCAATCCAGACGGGGCCGACCCAAGAACATGATATATTATGGATATTACAAGTCGCATGAGTCGTCTTCTTCTTTTCACTTCTTGTTGTACAACGAACAGACAGAAATGAGTACCTTTCTGCGTGAAATTTCATACCGTTTTTGCTTGGTTGGTCCGCGTAGCGCAAGGAAGGCAAACCCTTTAATTAAATCTGTAATTCTGCAACAAAAAGATCAGTTGGGCTATAGTTGGTTCATGACTGGGTCTACAAGCACCAAAGGACAGGGAAAAGTGAAGAAGGTAACGAAAACACGGAGCGCACTCGCAACTGAGACTTCATTAGAAATTACACTAAACTACTGTATTTAAGTCCGTATCGTATACGTGTGTCTTTTTTCGTCCTGTTTTGCTCGCGCCTTTTAACCATTTAATCGATATGTACTACCAACTAGCCCCAACCAAAGTTTTATTGCATCAGGTTTCTTCTACTCTGGCCTCTTTCCTTTCTCATCACGTCAAGCAAGATCCTGCCATCACCCGTGTAAACCTCATTGCCATTTCTACATTCCAGTCTCGTTTCCTGACGCATTGCATCAGAAAATGGCGCTTTCCGTGTCGTACGTGTGTCTTCTTTCGTCCTGTTTTGTTCGCGCCTTTTAACTAGGGGTGTGCGAATATTCGAAATTTCGAATACGAATCGAATATTTTCCTTATTCGAAACGTATTCGATTCAAAAATTGCATATTCGGAAGTTCCCGAATATTCGGCCAAGGCCGAATATTCGGAAAAAACGGCGAATATTCTCACAAAATGCGAATATTCGAGCAAGTAACGAATAATCTGCCTGCCACGGATTCCCTATGAATATGAGAATTCACTGAGAAAGGCGTATGATGCGTGCGTTATCGGTCTGCTCCGTTTCTATCTGTCCGATGGCAGCAAGACAGGATCCATTTCGGTTTCTTTTCCACCAAGCCCTTTGTTGTGTGGCACTTTTATAGCAATATGTGATGTAATTGCGCGTTCTATAAATTGATACAATAAAATAAACCTCAAGAGTGAAATATAAATATCAAATAAATCTCGAGAGTGTTATCTAATATAAATGTTTAAAATTTAAAAAAGAAAAAGCTAGGTGCGAGCAGAGCATTGCATCGCCATCGACAACAACTCCTGCCACTCCCGCTCAGTCAAAACTAGGGATGTGGGGAAGCTGCCCAGGTTCGAGTTCGACCACGTTCGAATTTTTCGAACCTTCAACGTGATGTTCGACAAAGGTTCGACTTAAGTTCGACTTTCGTGCGCATGCGGGAAAATTAAAAAAAAAAAAAAAAAAACTAGTTGGCTCCATTTAGCGGTGAGAAAGTGCAATATTTGTTGGGTTTATTGGTATCACTGGTTTACATTAATAGCCAATGAAAGCGTTGAAAGCGCATATTTTCACTTTTATATGGTGTAAACATTGGTAACCATTTTATGAAATATAAAATAAAGTACTTTCTAAATTATTTGCTTTACAAAAGTCAAAATATTCGTGTAGCAGCCGGGCAACACTGTCCATAAGTCGAACTTCTTCGGACTTTAGTGAAATTTTGCAGGTTTCCAAGTGAAAAAGTCTTTCTACTGGCGGAATTGTTGCCACGGCGCGTAGGGAGCGCTTACTTTCTGAACACGTTGAGCAGTTAATTTTCCTACACGATAATTTGTTATGAGTGCATTACTAGAAGTGTCTTTAACCTTCTGCAGCCCAGTAAAGTGCAGTTGCATTATTTTATTTTAAAAAGGCAATGAAACCTGCTGTTACCTCTTGTTTTGCCCTTTTTTATTACTAGACACATATTCGATATTCGATTCGATATTCGAAGCTCGTTTCTTGTCTTATTCGTATTCGATTCGTATTCGAAAATTTCATTATTCGCACACCCCTACTTTTAACCCTTTAAATACCTTAATCACCCCACTCTCTTCCATTCCCTCTCTCCCTAAAAAGTCTGAAACGTCTGCGCGTCTTCATGTCTTGCAAAAGTATCCGAGCTCCGATAAGCGGGTTTGCATTTGCATTTATTTCTTGTCCTGGGAAAGTTGTTAATTGATTTTTCTATTTTGTTTTCAAACTTAGGTCACTTAATCAAGCGATACGGTTGTAGAGCGTTGCCAGAAGGCGGTCTGCAATGAGCTTCGACAGACATTGTCCATTTTGTTTGATGAAACCTTCCCAGTCTTACACGTTCAACGACGGGATATAGGAGACCCCAACTTTATTTACTTGCCGTGTCTTTAAGTGGGTGGGCGTCGCGGAAATTAAAATTTTGATTTTAGCTTTGCTCCTAATTTTTCGTTAGATCAAATTAAATCTTTATAGTGGGACCTTCATTGCACATGGAAATTTCATTCGTAACGGCTGAAGGATTGAACTTTGACCGGCCTCCTTCGAGAACCGGAAGTTCGAGAAATATCAGTTGTTTTTCTTACCTCGGCACTCTCATCAGTTACAAACAACAACAACAACCAAAAAATTGAGATATTTTTATAATTCCTAAACTTAGAACCTCGCTGCATGGCGCGAAACGGCAAGGATGTTCGGCCTTTCTTTCGCTCGTTCGTCTTGAACGAAAACAAAAGTATGTATGACGCGACATTTTCTTAAAACATTAACGATCTTTAACAAATAACCTCCACGTAATAGTTTAGTAGTAATACAGCTAAAAGGTATGATCCGCGTACCGGGAAGCGGCGCTTCGCTGACGGTGGCGCGCACCTTCCGCCCTACGGAGTTTCGCATTAACCTATAGCCGCAGGTGTGCGAACTTCATCTGGATGGATGGATGGATGGATGGATGGGGCTTAACCCTTTGAATCGGACGGCGGCTTGCGCCACCTAGCCAGTATTTTGCAGAACAGCCGACGTAAGTCCTGCGCATCCGCTGCGTCGCTGTTTCCCCTCAACCCCGTTCTCTGCAAAGCACATACCTCCTGGGCATGCGTAGAGCTCTCTCGGTGAAAATGAACCCCGCAGGGGCTTCATTTATGAGCTGCAAGAGCTGTTACAAAACGCTAAAGCCGCTGCACGTAAGAGTCTGTGGGGAAGCTCGTTATCTCGCCAATCGTAAGCTTAGCACGAGGACATCGTCAACCTGCTCACATAGCAGCCTCATCAACTGGTTACAAAAGAGCGTGTTTACGGCCGAGCAGAACTTGGAAACATCGTTCGGATCGCCATGAACCCGAGTAGACGATGTCGGTGGACGACGTTCCGTGTCTTTTGCGCTGTACCCTGTCGCAGGTACAAGAAAACCAGATCCTCTCGCAAAACTCTTTCCACTTTATCGAGCAAACGTTGGAGAGGATACGGGTCCCTCCTGTCCAGCGTCCGCTCGCTAAAGTGGAAAGTGTTTTGCGGGAGGAGCTTATTTCTTATATCTGCAACAGAGTGGTTAGTTCATTAGAAAAAAAAAAGAACGCTGGAAGATCTAACTCCAGCGTTTTCTCGCGTAGATCTCGGGGGCCCAGTATAGTTTACCAAGAGACAATATGGTTCTCCGAATGGCCGTCCCTTTCTTTTATAAAAGGCTTTCAATGACATCCGTGCTGCGAACGTCCTTGAAAGGCGAAAACCCGTTCCGTATACCCTCGTGTGCTAAGGTGTTTTCGGTTGTGATAAAAATGTCGTTTATAGGCTCTATTGTTTTTTGTGTGCCGATGACACATTACTTCCAAAACGCGTTCCAGTTCCGGAAAACCATCGCATGTAACTAAAAAAAAGAGGCGATTTTGCGTTAAAAAAAACTTGAAGTCGCCAATACTTTTTCCTTTGTCGTTGAGCTCTCGCGCGTGTCCGTGATGACATGATCTTCCGCTTCGAACACGCGCGGGGGGGGGGGGGGGGTAGAGCTATTTTAAGGGAAAATATTCACGCCCTAACATGAACAGTTGAACACAGGTCAACTGAAGAAGTCACGACACCACGCTAAGCGAATGTCGGGAATAGAGCGACAATTCGTTTCCGATGCTAACCTTAAAGAACATTTTCCCACGTGGTCCCATTAGAAGATAATTTTATCCTCGGTTCAATGCGCTACGATTGAATGTGCGATCGAATAAGCCATTAGTGCCAGCCTCCCACTGTCTATTTTCAAGCTACACGCTCAACGTTCGAGAGAAATCAGGAACCACCAGAAAACTGGAGATCCGATGTACGCTACTCTGTTATTGAGCTATTTAGGAATATTGATCCCAAGCAGATGGCTGTTGATTCAAGAAAACTTCATAGAAGCCGTGATTGGGATTGGGCTCGCAGCGGGGATTCGAGGGTCAGCAGAGCTTACGACCCAGCAGTTGACGGGTACCGAATAAAATACGGAGCCTGAGCGAGTATGCCATCTTCCCGAGTGATAGAGTCCCTAAATGCTTAGGACAGCGGCACTCCATTTCCCGATTTTCTTATGGGCGCCGCCATTTTGGTGCTTAGTGTAGAGCAGGAGCAATTAGCTATGTCGTTTTGCTCAGCTGCCATCTGTATTACGATATCTGGAAGACGAAGGAGTGTTTACAGATCAGGATTGAGGCAACATTAATCTGAAGCAAACAGAGAGGTATTCTGAAGCGTAGCTTAGTTGCCAGGTCAGATGGAAGACTGAGGAGAAGGAGCTCTTCCATCCGAAAAAAAAAAAGAAACATAGTACCACAAAAGTTAGCCAATGTCGTAGGAGGCAGGTGCGACACCGCAAACAAAACATCGCTTCTTGGCGTAGACCTTAAAAAAAAAAAAAAAAAAAAAAACGCAAACAAACACTGAGGAACCATATATGCAGACCAAAACTTGTTCAAGTGGGCGCCGTGTGCAATCGAGACACCGTACATCCTTCACACGCGAGTGTGCTACTTTACGGCGGTAGCCGTATACGGCTACCGCCGTATACGGGTATCCGGGCCATGTATATATAGACCGGCACGCTGTTTACAAACAAGCGCGCGTTTGCCCACACCGGGTGTGGGCACTGCGCGTGCGCAGAAACCGAATTCGCGTGAAGTGAAGCGTCTGCGCATGCGCAGTGCTATCGACAGCGCCACCGCAGCTGCGTGACGTCAGGGCCGCGTGTTGGTCTATACATGGCCCGGAGTAGAGCCCTCTCAAAAGCCCATCGAGCAACGCTGGCGGTCGTCGCCATTTCTCGGGCACGAGGCGTGTGATTGGAGCCGAGTCCTCGCCGAACACTGACGTCACGCTCGTGTCCAATACATGCTCAGAGTACGTGCACAAACAATGGCGTACTCGTCTATGCCAACCGATATGTGGTGCAGAGAGGCTAAAGTGAAAGGCGAAACGCTTCCCGCTAAGTTCAGCGCGGACATGTTTTCCGCTAAATTTACTTCCAAGATTCGCCCTCTAAATCTCTCGGTTTTACTTTAACGCTCATAAGCCACTCGTCTCCAGGTGTGTTGCGCGGCAAGTTCCCCAGACTGAAAACAGTAATGAATGTGCGTGAGCTTTGATAAACTACACTTGACATGTATAGGTGTGTGATGTGTGGGGGTGGTGTGGTGTTGTGGGAAACCTTCGAAGACCCTTCAACAAAGAAGCAGTGCTTCGTGTTTTCGAACTCAATGGTAAGTACTTGCACAGTGCTGAGACTACAGCCAAAGCTGCAAGCGCGAGCTAGCCCTCGCTGCTGGCTTTGAGACGTGCCTCTCTTGCGCGAGCACTCGTTCTGCGGATGAACGTTTGAAAGCCCAGATCTCGCGCTCTCGTGCTTGCAGCATTGGCGGCACTTTCACCTCGCCGCTCCCTCATTGGCAGGATACGTCAGTGGACCTAATTAGTACTTTCAGTGATGGTGGTACCGCGGTGTCAAAATGACGCTCCCTAGCTTCTGGATGATCGTTTTCAGAATGAAAGCGCTTGCTTACATCTTCCTTACGTGGAAAGTATGAAGTAGGGCTCTTATACTTTTATTAGCGGCAAGATGCTTTGGTGGCATTTTCTTATGGTTCCCTCTCGTGACGTCATTAGCTTGCGAACAACAAGTTGGATGGTGTTTGTAATTATCCTGGTGGAAGCTTGAAATCATTGCGTTCTGGAAGCAACCCTGCCACCGCCGTCAAAAGTGAAGTTCTTATATTCCTCTTATTTCCGTCGATGAGAAATCCTTTGCTGACGTCATAGTCTGCATTCGGCCAGTCTTGGCAGGCCGACCACAGCGACGCTATTGATTGCTCACACCGCCAATATCCCTGCGCGTGTACACTATTGGCTCTCACTTTTCCCCCCAATTTCCTTCTACAACGCCTACACAGACGCACACCGCCAATGGACAGTCGTTCCGGAAGTGAGAACCAATATTTTTATACATTTTGGGGAAATTGAATTGGGGTGTCCAGTGACCAGGGAGGGGTGAGGGAGAGGGAGGGCACTGTAGCAGGGAGGTTGAGGGGAAACATTTTGAGAGGGAAAGGAGAAAAGGGAATTGGTGCGTAACGTGATGTAAATTTCGCTGACCAGGGAAGGGGAGGGAGGGCGACGTAAGGGAATGGGGGAGGGTTGGGAAAAGAAAGGGAGGGAGTGGAATTGGTGTGCCACGTGAGGCATATTTCCCTGCTAAATTTAACAGAGAAACTGGTTTGCTGTTTAGGCGACGTGACGTAAATTTCCCAAGCTATATTTAGCGCGGAAAGCTGAATTTGTGTGTCACGTCAATTTTCCTGCGAAATTTACCGGGAAAGGTGGATTAGTGTACAAGTCCCGTGACGTCGTCACGACCCCAATTTAGTCTCTAAATTTAGCGGAAAAACTGATTTGTCTTTATCTAATTGTTAATGAGGAGCTTGAAATTGATAAATATAACTGCATTAATTTTTTTTTGTCCGAGGTCTACTCGACGCTTTCGCAGCAGAGCGATAACACCTATGTAATCTTAAGTATGACGCCTTCAATTGTTCTCGTTTTTCCTCGAACAATTATTGACTAGAATGAGTTGCCACCCGTTGTTGTGAATACCGCTCATTTTCAAGACTTTTGTATTATGTTATCGAGGCAAGTGCAGCCTGTGTGATATTGTTTTTTTTTTTTTTTTTTTGATTCCACTACTGTTACAATCTCGAAAGAAATTAACACCATTAATAAAAAACGAAGGAAAAAAAGATCACGTAAAATTTTCCGCTAAATTTAGCGGGGAAATTGAATTTACGTCAGGTCACGTGACGTCTATTTCCTTCCTGCTAAACTTAATGGAAAATCCACATACGGACGGATGGGCGGGCACAAAAAAAAATTTAAGGGGGGGGGGGGGGGGTTCGTTGAAAGGCATTTTATGATTTCAAATTGTCTTTTCTAAACGCGTTATTCTCAACTCAAGCGTCCATGAACCTCTTCCTAGCGATGTCTCTGAACGTTCTCCAGTAAGTCTGCAGGAAGATCAGTGCTAGTTTTATTGTCTCGGGCAACAAAAACAGAGCTTGAACTTAAGCTTCGTTTAAATGCGCTTTGAATTTAAACTATGCAAGTTGGTATCGCTGGTTTCCCGGAAACACAAGTCCCGTTGCTGCCTCTCGGTACTTTGCCTAAATGTGCAATCAGACCGTCCAGGTAAGCACAGTGATGGGCACAGTTTAGGATGTCTCGCTGGATTGTTTGGCTACCAAGCAAGACGCATGATAGCCACTCCTCGGGATTAACTTTCGAGTGCAGATTAAGGTCATTCTTATCGAAATGCTCCGTAAGTTCCCCGTAAATGCTGGATTGTATGGCGGAGTTATAATTACACCCTTTGCGTGGTGTAAATTGGTACCACTTTCTTTTTTTTTTTTCATTCCACATGACGGGCTCTCGACTCCGACACCGGGCTGCACGCGCTACCCGATTACGGTGTTTGCGTGTATAATGGCCGTCTCGCTCACGCATTAGTCGCAAAGCCAGACACGTCCATTAACGTACCATTAGGACTAACCGAGGTTCGGTGAAGTCCTGGTCCGCATATATACTGCTCGTTAAGGGCGTGCTACCTCCGATTACGTTATAGCTGCGGCAAGCGATCCCGTTGTGGGACGCCCATCAAGTAGACGGTGCACGCATTCTGCACATTGTGGTCACACGCTGAGCGTTTTCAGAGTGCCGTCGGCTGGGCGATTAAAGGGAGCTCGGTGCTTAAAACCAGTGTTGCGCAAAAACGAAAGGAGTTACATTTAGAATCGGCGAAACTTGGAACGGGAACAGTTAGGTTTCCTATACGGAGAGGTCAGTGGACTAACATTTCTTGGCAGGCAGCCATGAACGAGCCTATATTTAAAAGACAACTCGTTCTTTGTTTCTTGCTTTTTTTTTTAAATCTTATTTGAATTGCAAGGCTGTTCGAGAGTAAGGATAACAATAATAGTCCCTAGGAAGGAGGAACAAGGGGACAAAGGGAAAACACGAATCTCCAAACACAGCTAGGTGACTGGTGCGCGACCGAAAAAATTGTAAACACTTACGCAACCCGTAAGATGAAACACAGAGACAGCTGAGGTGGGACGTCGGAGTCGCCAACGTTTCATTTCGGAGGTACGAGCACGCACCATAGAGTCCGCATGCTTTGTATTAAACGGAACAACAGACCGGACGAAAGTTCCATCAAGTTTGGAACCAATGAGGGTGTATTGAGCAGAGAACATTCGAGCTGTCTCCGTAAGAAGGGAGCGCGTTTTCGTACGTCACTGCGGTACATATAGTCACACGTGCTAAACGAAAAGCGCCGAATTAACAGAGGCAAGGACTCTCACATGAAGGTTTATTGAAACCAACACGCACTATTAATACCATCTTTCTGGATATATTCGTTCATAAAATAAAACTCCGTATTTGTGAGGTGCATTGTCGGTGCACTAACGCACTTGCTTTACCCTTGATTTCTGATACAGAATGCATCGTAAACTTCTAAGGCAGTTTTATCTGCGTTTCTCCCGAGTATTGTTGTGTGCGCCAATTCTGGGTCACGTGGGTATACCTATCCCAGTGCACTTCCAGATTGCCTCGCGGGGACTGTTTTGCTGACCATGCATACATGTTATCTTGCTATACCATGCATGACCATGCATGTCTTCTTGCTTGCTCGTTATCTTGTTACCCGTGGAATGTTTTTGAGTGTCGAAAATGACCCGCGTTCGGGGGGGGATATTAAGCGCGGTCGACGGCTCGAAACCGCGAAGTGTCCCACTAACAGCTATCGCTGTAAACACTCGTAATAAAGCTGTAATAAATATCCGCCTGGTCCTTGCATTGAACCAGGGACCTCTTCATTTCTAGTGGAGCGCTCTACCAACTGAGCTAACCAGGAGTTAGACGTCAGTAGAGCAAATGGGGCTTTAACAGCAGCCACCAGTCTAACACCAACAAGGGTGAACGGCCTGCATTTTAAGGTTATGATGAAATGCAATTAATGCAAAGCTGCAAGTGATCTGGACAAGAATAACGATAATAATCCCTGGAGAAGGGGAACAAGGAGGGACAAAGGACAAACAAAAATCTCCAAACACTGATAGGTGACTGGTGCGCGACTGAAAAGAAATCCCCCTGGTCCTGGCATCGAACGAGGAACCCCTCCATTTCCAGTGGAGCACTCTACCAACTGAGGTAACCAGGTGTTAGACGTCAGTCGAGCAAACGGGTTTTATCAGCTGCCACCAGTCTGCCCCTCGTTTTTCTTCTCCGGGGGAAAGAGGGCACGACACTAGGCGATCGTGCGTGGGGTCGGTGAAGCGGCGGCGTAAGTGTTTCAGACGCTGAAATTGTCTTCCTTGCACGTTCACGAGATAGGATAATATTACACCCCGCTTTGTGGGCATTTCAAATGGAATTTGTATGAAAGGCTTTTGGGCGTGATTATAATGCCATTAAATGCAAAGGTGCAAACGAGCTGAACAAGAATGACGAAAACAATCCCTGGAAAAGGGGAACAAGGGGGACAAAGGACAAACACAAATCTCCAAACACAGCTAGGTGACTGGTGCGCTGACCGAAAAAATCCGCCTGGTCCGGGTATCGAACCCGGGACCTCTCCATTTTCAGTGGAGCGGGTCGGCAAATTAGCTCGTGGTCCCGACTCGCCGCGTGCCACTCTGAATGCGCTGGGTTTCATGCGTTAAAGGCCCTGGGTTTGAAGGCCTTTGAAATGCTCGTGGAACAGGGTTAACAAAAATGTAGCTTCTTCGTGAATTTATTATATAGTTCATGCAGGTATGCAGGCATGTTCTATTTTTGGGAACACGCAGAATTAATGGAAATTGGTTTGTATGATAGCAAATAAAAAACGGCCGAATTGCCTCCAGTTTCCTGTATGAGATGTTGTACTGAACTGCCCAAAATATGCACAGCAATATAGTGCCGTAATTTGGAATGTTTGAAGTTTTTCCTGACATTCTTTCTTTATTTTAGCCTCTATGTATTCGGAAAATACACCGTTTGAATTGTAATTTCGAGGTAAAGAGGCACTGCTGCAGGTCCCCCCAAATAACTCCCTACAGCTAAACTCTTTGACAACAGAGTAAAGCAGGGGGAACAGCGAGCACTCGAACGGCTGTCCAGTGGAAGATGCTGCACTAGCAGCAGAAAATGTGAAACCTGGGGAAGATCAAAGTTTGCGTGAGAAAAGCCTCTGGTATTTAAGCTTCAGGGCAATTTTATTTAGCTAATATCTCAATTTTAGAGCATGTAAAACGTAAACTGTCGAGAAGGGCCCAATAACGGGCTAGACGCCTTCACTTAAATTTGTTGTACATTACTTGAGGGATATTACAAACAAATCCACAGATACCACCAGTGGAGGTCTTTGAAATACTATCCGAATCCAACAAAAGTAAAATGCGAGCAATGCATACAGATAGAAATAAATAACTGGTACTCTATGCCCGTGTTTCTTCTTTCTTTATTTTGCCCCGTGTACTTGGACTGTCCCACTTGTGATTTTCTCTCCATGGCCCAGACTTTATATTTAGCACGCTTGCTCGAGCAGCACACAGCTTTTGTGCTTCGGCGTTTTTGTTTGGCAGCAGAGATACAAATTAAAAAGAAAAAAAGAAACATGAAATAGTATGCATAACCTGTCAACTTATTCAGACCATCAGCAGCATTGATTGTGAGATGTAAATCTATCGTGATGCTCCTGCATGTGAGGCCACATTTCTTCATTTTCATATACCAGCAGTGATTTATGCGCCGCCTGCCCTGCCTGAAATATTGGTTCAAGTTTCGCCGGCACCTACAGGTCATACCCCATTAAAACCACATATGAAAATTCATACTTCTCACAAAAAACGCGCACAAAAAAAAAAAAAATTAATAGAGACGGTCGCGCCGACAGCTAACGTCGTCGCAGCCTCCACAAGGCGAGTAGGGCGAGTCGGGGAAAAATTCTGTCCTCAGCCTAACGTCACCACGGTTCGCCGTAAGAGGGCGCCACGCAAACTTCTCGGGCCTAATAGCTAGTTTGATCGGTTCAACGCTGTGAAGCTATTAGCATTCGGCGACACGAGGGCGAAACTTTTTATTCGAGAACTGCCAATATTCGCGACTCCGACGGTTTCACATTTTCGCCGTGAGGCCGCGTCAGTTTTCGCTGCACACTTGAAGAGGCTGCCACCATCGCCCCCCCCCCCCCCCCCCCCCGGTCCCCCCTCCCCCTTCCCCCTGGTCCCCCCTCCTCTCGAGCACAGCACAGCGGCTTGTGTGCATAGCGTGCCTGCAGTCACAAGAACGACAAAAGCGTATAATAACCTGAGCGCAGTACTGTCGGTATATGAGACGCTTCGGGCATTTGACCCTCCGTGGACATCCAAGGGTCATTTTCAGCGTTCGCTTTCCAAAGCACGGCCTCGCGCGAGCGGGCTGTGGACATAGCACGCTGCAGGCTGCAGATCTGTAAACACGGGACTCTGTCATGTTCAGGAACACGGCTTCTTTCGCTCCACAACCGTTTTTTTCGGCAGTGAATAACGATGAGAGTGGCTTGTGCTGTTCCGTAAAATAAAAAGAAGATAGTGTGTGTGTGTGAGAGAGAGAGAGAGAGAAAGAGAGATAGAGAGAGAGAGAGAGATAGAGAAAAAAAGCAAGGACATGATATTGTAGAAGCGCATACTTATACCGCATGCCACCTGTTCCCGATAATCCTAAAAAAAGAAAAGGCATACGACTGCATGCGTGCGAGCTCAAAATCGTAAACGTGGGGCTCACACTCTTTCTCGTCTTGGTATAGACCTTTTCGGCCTCCGTCGCATGGGCGCTGCCATCTTGGGATCACGTGACGCGGCCGCCATAATGTGGCTTCAACTCGTCGCTCCACTCTCCCCTCCGCGCCTTGGCGAAGGCGTTGCATTCGCGTTTTTCGTCGCGTTTCACCGCGTTTCTCACCATATTGTAAATTGCCGCCCGATGTTTACATTTACAACTTAATTGCATGCTATCATTATGTGCACGACGACATATGCAGTTAATTTTGTAACCGATTTTGACTATTTTCACCGTCGGCGTACCGGGTATACGCATGAGGAGATACAGTCATCAGCGTCAGGCCTGGCGCATATAGCGCCCAATTATTTATGACAACTGAAGTTTACACAGTGATAGCGGCAGAATATTCGAAATAATTATAGTGCAATGTATATGTATACTCGCGCATTTCGAATCTTAAAGAATGTGACCAGAATACTACTCAGCATATCAAGCTATCTGTGTTTCCTGAAAGCCCTCCCGCCTTGCCTTTATAAAAAAAAATTAAAAAAATATTAAAATAGTTGTTTTTGATTATATAGGGCATATAAGATATACAAGTGACGAACGTTTAACTCACATTTTATCTGATGCTTGGGATAAGGGTAACGTCCACATCGGGCGATTTGTTTGTGCACGTACACCTAAATCTGTTAGACGGTCTTAAATCGTTTTTGCAATAGAAACGTTTGCTTGATTTGTTTATTTATGAATTTAGAGAAACTTTATACAATGCTCGGTCACATATCTGCAGTCATTAAAGGGTGTTACCATTTTTATACGAAATTTAATTAATAAATTTTATTTATTTTAAACACAAAGACCCCTGTGAAATAATCTGTCACAGGCAGCTTGAGAGTGCCTAGGGCTCGCATTATGTGATGCCGAAAAGAAGCCATCTACATGGAAATCACCCAAGTTCAGGGTCGTTGATTTTAAATCGCATCAGTTTGCATTGAGATCTGTCATGAAGGCTACGAGAGATCACTTCACTCGTACCCTTAATTTTATTTGGCAAAGTTTATACAAAGACAAAATTTCAGATTTCACTTGATGGGCCTCACTTATCTCATGTGCCAAGCACGTCGTAATGAAATGTCAGTAAAACAAATAGTTCATTTTTTAACGCGAACGTTGTTAAATGCTGTTAATAAGTACTTTAGCAAGGTCAATAACTAAAGGAATTTCCCACCCGACCTAGGACGCTGACTATCGAAATATATCTCGAGTACTTAATTTTTTTAAAGAAAACAGCCCGAGACAATATCGCTTATTTCTTAGAACATCTGCGTATTATAGGAGACATTTCGAGTTCCTAAAGTTCACAGAAAGTTGGTGTCCGCGAAAATCAGTCAGTGAACTTCCGACTTCGTGTGTTTTTCGCGATGTAGGAGTTTTAATCAGGTTGTGGACCTGCATTTTTACTATATATCTACTCATTAGTCTCTTCATTAGTTTATTTTTTTGGAAAGTAGGGTCAGTGGGTACGGCCGTATTCGATGGGAACCCTCCTTGTGCATCAGTAGTCGTTTCGCCGCCGAACCTGACCGAAATTAGCGACGAACATGACTAGATGCATCGTAAAGCGTTCGTAAAAAAGTCCGCGAATATGACTCGAAACCACTTCGTGGTTCTCGAATTGGCTCAGTACCAGTTTTATTAGTTGTGCGCTATAACGGGCACATTTGCATGACGAAATTAGCCGAGAATGACATAACACACCAACACAGCCAAGAGCGCGCTGAAACCGAAACCAACCAAATTGAAGCCACCCAATGGCGCCGAGTGCGTCAGCGCCCTCTCTCCGCCGGTCGGATAACTACTGAGATGAAAAGGTCTATAGACCGTTCCATTAGGGTCATAGCAGAGAGGGTAATAGAGAAAAAAAAAATGCCCTCCCCCTCTCACCCGCATGTCGTCTACTCCGCCGAGTGGGCTGTATACCTAGCATCCGGCTGGCGTGCAAACTCTGTTTAAAATCGCGTCATTTTGGACATTTCAATCGCAGATGCGCGAATTTTGATATGCAAGTTATCGTGTAATGCTCTGCTCGACAAAAAGACTAACCGGGTCCAAATGCGCTGTTACCTGCGTGCAAATAAAAAAAAAAAATAGGGAAAACTGTGTCAGATTGGCGGGTCTCTCCGGCGAAAAGTGAACCCGGTTGCTGTACCTTTTTTACTATACAAAGTTCGTACTGGTGTAGGCCTTTAGCGACCATGAGTGGAAGTCTGAAATAATAAATAAAAACGTGTTCTCCTGCCGCAATACAAGCAGTAGTTGAGGGTAGTACTGCCGGCTGATTCAACTGCTATTTAGTAACGGAAAAAAGATATGCTAGTTGATCATTACCGAAATAGAACAACAGAGAGCTATAGGCTGATTTTGGAGTAGCCATAACTATTCTAAGAACGCGAACCACTTCACAACGGCAGCCACTAGCGAGAGTTCGATGTTCTGTACAGCCCGCTGATACAGCCCAAAGATGGAGAATGGCAACCTCCCGGTTCGTCGTCTGCTAGCGGAGTCGGGCGCGTGCCCTCTCTCTCGTTTTACCCCGCCGAACCCGCTGAATGTCCCTGGATGTATGGAGAGGGCACTGCTGTCGAACAAAATGGTGCCGCCCAGAGAGCGCTAAATGGAATGGTCTATAAGGAATAATCTGAAGGGGTTTATGGGAGTTAAAAACGCGGGAAGTTCTATCTCGCAACGCTCTCGCCATAATTGTTGGTTTCCTCGTCCCCGTCCTCTCCAACGTTCGTTCTGCTAAAGCGGCTTTGTGGGAGGCCTTTGGTATCATTACGGGGAAGAATAGAATTCAGCGAGTACTGTTTCACGGCCGCTACATCCTAGTACTAATTACTCTGATTACTAGCACGCGTGCCTCCGCCTTTTGCCGTCCACGCCTATTTTGCCGAAAGGAAATGATGTATTTCAACCGCTTCCGACCCTTTTAAAAAGATTATCGGGGCCCGACACGCAGTGGCGTAACTAGATATGACGGCGCCCATATCAAATGAAATTTCGCGCCCTTCATGATGATAGTGATAATGACATCATCCACATCATCATTATATTATTATTATGGGTGGACTCGGCTCGGCGCCCCCTCCCAAGTGGCGCCCGGGGCACTTGCACCCCCCTTGCCCCCCCCCCCCCCCCCTTCCCCCCTAGTTACGCCACTGCCGACACGGGTGAAGTTTGGTAGCCATCATCGACCGTTCGTTATAAATCGTTTCCAAGAAGAACTGCAGATTTATTTTTTTTTTTTAATAAACAGTTTTAGTGGATTGTACGCTAAAGCTTTGCGTACGCAAAGAAATTGCGGGTCGGAGGTACGCATGCGCACAACGCAATAGAAGGGACTAGCGTATTGCGTAGGCACGGAACGAGATTTTGCACTGCGGGCTAGTGGGGCTAGCGGGCTTTGCGGGAAGATCTCGAGAGATCTCGGGCCCAGCGGGAGCACCAGTTTCAAGATGGCGGTTACCTCGACTGCCGCAGCATGGGGGACAATTGGTGTTCGCGAAGTTCAGTGTTGTGTGAAATTACGTAGTGTCCAGCTCGGCAATTTTTTTTTTTTTTTTTGCGGAACGTATCTCAGTCGAGTGAGATTGCCGTGCAGGTGAAGGCTTGCATAGTGAAAATGTTCACAGCTCGCAATGTGAGCGAACGTTGCGATCTTTTTAACACTGAGCCTCTTCTCACAGTTCATCGCAGACGGACGAAGGGCTCTAAAAACAATTGCGCAAGTTGTTGCTGTGCACCGAAGATCAATAGGTCATGAATCTCTTCCCGCGATTGCATTGATATAAGGTGCCGTTTCTACGGGACGATTGACGGTGGCTCCGTGATCGAATTTGGCTACGCACTCGTACTTGTATAGCCTTCGTACCCCGCAGAAAAGCGCGCTCGACCAGTCAGCTGCGGCTTGGCTGAATTTCAAATAAAATGACTAAAACATTTTCATTTTCAATTTTTCTTTAAAAAAGCGTAGTGGCGCTGTAAGTACGCGGAATTCTATGGCTCTGGCAAATTGGATCAACAAAATCATGCAAGATGTTCACTTGGCAACGTTTCCGGACAACTAAAATCGGCCCGAGCATGTAGTTTTTAGCGTACGCTATACTATTGACTATTCCGTATTGCGTACGTAAGAACCAGCAACGCTATACTAAAACTACCTAATCTTAGACGCTAAGAAAACCGTTTTAAAGTGGCCGGACCGGCTAAATTGAGTCTCTTTCTTCCGGCAAACATGACGTGCCCGGCAAAAGAACGGAGACACGTGTCAACGACGACGCAGGTCTATATGAAAGCTGGCATGGCTGAAATGTTAACCTATGGTAATGCCGTTTGTAATAAACATGATAGCAATGCTGATTTTATATCCGCTGGCTTACAAACATCGTATGGCAAAGAAAGGGGTTTCTGACCGTTCCTCAGACCATCGATTTTGATCTGTGAATGGTTCAGGGAAATGACTAGGTTAATTTCGAACTGGATGACCAGCCAAAGAAAAATGTGGGGGACGCTTAATCTTCGCCTTTAAGAGTGGAACGCGATAGCCTTATCGGACCCCGTTCGGAAAGCCTTATATAAATCTCCGCTCGTTCACAAGCCGTGCAAGCGTGCGTACGTGGTCTAGTCGGTAGCGTCACGTTTCACGTGACGTCACACGGGAATGTGACGTCATGACCCCATCGAGCCGCTAAATTTAGCGGAAAATTTTCCGCTACATTTGGCGGGAAAATGATTCCGCTAAATAGGCGGGAAAACTTAGCGGGTCGATAGGGTCATGACGTCACAGTCACGTGTGAAGTCACACGTGGCTGCGCGCGTTGCGTTATGGGATTTGTTGGGGACGCCGACGCCAGATTTTCTGTGACATGAGCTCATAAACGCTATCGCGTTAAAATAATCAGAGTACAAACGATGAGTCGGGGTAAAAATGTAAGAATATAATGCTATTAGGGGAACTATTTATAAGTTACGAGTCAAGGAACGGCGCTGCCTTCTATTCTGCAAGCGCTCGAGCGAAAACAGAGACAAGCATGTAGAGTCTATACTCCGTGTCATTAGTTGTGTGCAGTGCAGGCGAAGGCAACGCCAAGCGAAGAGAGAAAGAGCGAGCACTTGGATGGCGGGGTGGGAGAGGAGGGCAAGGGAGGGCGAGGGGAGAAAGGGAGAGCACCAGGAACGTTAGAGTAAAAAAGTGGTATCTCTTCTCTTGCCTTTCTACTGCTTGCCCTTTTTTCCGTCGCTTGGCGTTGCCTTCGCTTGTACTGCACGCAACTAGTGACACGGAGTATAGCAAGGAGTGGGTGAATGAAAGCGTATTTTTATCGAAGGATCGCCTGCCTTGGACGAGATATCCAGAGGCAAGAAAGGTAGGGATAAGGGCGATTGGAGGTGTGTGACGACGTCAGGACTAGATGATGTGATCGAACTTATGTAATCCAGTTGTGGAAGGTCGTCCTCGGCCTCTTCTTGGAGGATCGCTTCCCTTCTTCGTCCGTCTAGCCCGCTGCAGCCCCACATTATGTGCTGCAGGAATACCACACTGTTCCCGGTGCAGGCCTTGCATTTGGCCTCTTCAGGTTCCAGCAGTCCTTGCAAACTTCGGAACATATAGAGGCCTAACTCGGGCTACATCCGTTTTGCTCCTATAATTACTGAGAGCCAAGTTCATTTACAGCCCACACACTTAAACACTTAAACATTTCACGCTGATAATGGGAGACGAACGACAACGAGGACGAAAATTACTACGTGCATAGCCGCATGATTAGATTGCTGAATCTCGATTTTTTTAACATTCATTTGCATTGTCACGAACAAATAAAAAATGAACTACAGTGTGTCTCTCTAGAATATGTGTGCGTATCAACGTTATTTGCATAATTTCATTGGTGCATATCTCTAGAAAAATGCCGTCCGAGAAAAAACAAAACAAAAAAAACAACTAAGGTTACGCAGCAAGCGGCATATTTTAAAGTGGGGCCTCGTACAAGCGGGTATCTTCGCCCCCGTACTCGGAAGTTGAGACGTCATTAACGGAGGAACGGAGAAGCCGTATTCGGAGTCAGCCGGCTTCTTTGTGTTCAGCAACAAAAATTTGCGAACAAACGTGAAGAGTATATAAACGAAGAGCTAGATCGTCGTTGGCGGCAAAATTGTGTGCTATATCCCCTCCCAGATTTCGTCTTCTTACGTCAGCACATTTCAGTGAAGAAGGCGCTCTTACCGGCAGCCGGCGGCATAGAAATGTTTCTCTTTGAGAACCTTTTCGAAATGCGGAGCTCTCGGACACGTTACACCATATTCCGGATTGCTTTGATCGGAAAGAAGAGATTCCGGCCTAGTTTTTGACGACAAAAGGTATTCAACCTCTTGAGCGTTCCTTTTCAAATAACGGCGAAATAGTTTCTTTGCCTCAAATATTTTCAAAATCGTTCTGTGTCTTCTTTTTTTTTTTTTTAGCAAGGATTGAATTGATCTTTTCTTGTCCTTCTAGTAAAGCGAAATTAGCAAGCACGGGTCGACTCAGTCAAGAGGAGACATGATCAGTATTGTAAATTTGAAGAAACAGAGTTTGCCGACTTTTTAAAATGCGCACCGAGAATTGCTTAACGAATGATTGCAAAATCAGTTCTTTTGTTTTTAATTGAGCTTCGCGGATAAGTATTTTTAGCTTAAGAAAAAATGGAAAATGTTTTTCAAATCCGTGAAAGGCTTTCTTAGTAGTCGTCTTTGCTGTAAAACTATATGTTACCTTTTCTGGGCAAAGATATATTTCTGCATTTATGCTTCTTATCAATTCATACCAATAAAGATGTTTCATTCTTTCTTTCTGCGTCTTTTCCACTGGGTAGATTCTGAGAAATGTTTAGTCGATGATATTTGGGGCGAGGGGTCGCTAAGACGTGTGCCGTCGACTGAGAAGACCGCTTAAACGGGCGTTCAAATTTTCCAAAAATATACTTAATTTGGAGATTTCTTAATTGCACAGCCGGTGAAGGAACATAAAAGTAATACTTCTCTATATCGGAGGCCCTCCCGTTGGATCTCTATATATACATACAGGGTATTCCACGTAACATGAGCCAAGGTTGAAAAATATTTTGGTGCACTTTAGGAAGACGAAACCAAACGAATAAGTTTATTTATTGTTTGGAGCAAGTCAGGCTATTTTTTATTTTGCCCAATTAAATAATTAATTAATTAACTTTTGAAATATTCAGATTAGAACAAATGTTCCAGGGACAAAGTTGTAGAGCTTCCTCAGAAACATCCAATTTAGTGGTTTTTATCAAGAAACCTCTAACAGGGTTGGTTTCTCAGGGCTTCAGGAGAAGTGCCCAAATCATGAAATAAACACAAAAAAAACACGCGATGCTGTAAACAGCGTTTAGTCAACAGTGCTCTATTCGGAATGCAGGCCTAGTTTATTCAAGCCATGGCTGAGAGCGCTGCAATGCAAGGTGCGCATGCTCAAAGTTACGTTATTTGTCCTAATATTCGCAAACATTTTTTGAAGCTAGCCGATAAAAAAAGAAAAGTCTTAAGCTTTTTTGAGAAAAACCACTGAATTAGATGTTTCTGAGGACACTCATTGTCATGGAAACTTTTGCTCTAAATTGAATAGGCCAAACGTTAATTGATTAATCTTAATGAATTAGTTAATTGGGCAAAAAAATAGCCTTACTTGCTCCAAACAATGCACAAGCCTATTCGTTTAATTTGGTCTTCTTAAAACGCACCAAAATATTTTTAAACCTTGGCTCAAAGTGGAATACTTTGTATATATAAATTTATTTTTTAATTGGGGAAAAAATTAAAAAAAAAAAAAAAAAAACGTTACAAGAAAATTTTGCGAATCTGAGGTGTTTCTTTCGAGGAGATCATTACACGGTTGGAACACCTGTCACTTTGAGTTTTCTCTGCTTTTATTGCTTTATCAGACGATTAGACTGAACGTACCAAAACCTGGCAGCGCAATTTTCTCTTCATTTTGACAGAAATGTTTCTCGTTACCAAGGAAACGATGCTTCGCCATTTTAAAGCCATTTCTCAGGTAGTCACGCCAGCTGATACGTTTTATACGGACGTCTTCTGCATAGCCGCATCTTGGGGAGAGCATTACAATACGTTTAGTGAAACTAACTGATTAATGCAACTCGATAAAACGTTAATTCCATTAATGGAAGATCCATTGGTGGATCCTTATGAAATAGGGTAGCATGACCCTGGGAAACACCACACACGTCCCCATTTGGGAAACGCTAACGCTGACCTCTTCACTTTTCTGGTTTGGCTTTTTCTTTTTGTTTTCTCTTTTGCTTCCTCTATTTATTGCTGTTTCTTTTCTTGCTTTGTTACGGGGTCAATGGTAGCGTTCCCCAAAGGGGGACATGTGTGGCGTTTCCCAAGTGTCATGCCAACGCATTCCCTAAGGATTCACCAATGGCTTTCCTTTAATTTTTTTCTGGCGAAGCGGGCTCGCCGAGCTCGCTTAGCCCCAGCCTCTGTCGCACGCCGATCCGCGTCGGCTTGCCGCGTCTCGCGCCGCCTTTCAGCCAGCCGAGCTAGGCGCTGCTTCCTCTCCTCTGTCTCGTTCACCCACCTTGCACGCTTAGCAGCGGCATCCGGTGCCTGACGCTGCTTCAAGTTCAGACACGCCCCAGCATCCGCGCGCTCATTGGCTTCCACCCCGTGACGTCGCCTCCCTCTCGCCTTTGTCCTCCACTACTCTCCTCCTCTCTACGCGGCGCGCTTCCCTTTCCACTGTTTTCTCCGCAGACGGACGACGTCAGCTTTTCGCTGTCATGCCGGTACTAACGCGAAAGCATTATTAACTGCATCACCCTGCATACATCACCTGCTGGGACCGACTCTTATCTACCAGCGTCCAGTGCACTGCATGCGTGCACCGTAACTGCCCGTTCCCTTACACGCGTAGCGTGCTAGTTCAATGCTCTCCGTGCGCATCTAAGCAGTTCAGTAGGCGGTTTACCCGACGTCCTACAAAGCTCTTCGGAACCCCATTCAGGTCCGGAACTGTGTAGACAAGGCCGCGCATGCGCAGTAGTGAGACCTCGTTGCGAAGAATAAAAAACTGTCTGCGAAAATTCCCTAATAGGGAGTTTTAGTAGATTGTTTTTGTATCCCGATATCCAGCGGCGCTTTTGAGCTCCTTATCGAAGGCTAAGAACGGAGCGACTAAAATACCCCGTTCTAGTATCGGCCCTGTCACCCCCTGACATCCCGTTGTACTGCGAGCGAATTAGTACCCGCCGAAGCATCCAAGCGTCTGTGAATAGAGCTGCTAAAAATAAACCGCGGGGCCTCACAACGCGATGAAACAAATTCCAGCGAACAGCTCCAATTTAAACACGCCAAGAGAACTGGTGACGGATTGCTTGGTGCGAGGGCATCTTCAACCCCCGTAGGGCGGATTTAACCCGCTATTTTTAGCGACGCAGAGTGGCTTGAACTCCAGAGTCAGGGTCTTGATTCGATTTCAACCGGGCATTGCACCTGCCTACTGCCATGAAAACAACAGAATGAGACATGGGCTCGTTACTGTAATTAAGTAAGTATTGTTGGCTAATATATAACTCGCTATTTTACTCAAAAATTAATTACGGCCATTTAATTTGGAGAATAACCACTCATACAAATCTACAAAGGATATTTTTATTACAAAAAAAGATACTACGAAGCTTTTGCAATGTTTCACCGGAATTTCCAACGGATAAATTATTTAGCCAGCTAGATGTAGTAAAATTTTTTTAACTTGTATCGATATCGCCTATGTGTTAAATATAAAGCTGAAATGAGTATGAATGTACGACATCCTGTGAGCTTAGCTGACTTAAAAGAAAAAGTATATGCATATCCAACGAGAGTCACAGAAGATTAAGTAGTCCTATTTTTTAGAACTAATTACGGCCTTCAAACCGCGGCGTTTACTCTCCCAACCACCCTCAACTATTTTTGTGCGCAAAAAATCGAGCTTGAAAATATATCTGCAGATAACCTTAGGAACACAATAATTCTTAGCCAAACTGATCAAATGTGAGTGGCACATTTATATGCTCATTTTTTGCTATATTTATACTATTGCTACTGTGACTTTTCTGATTTGAACATCTTGTTGATGTATCATATAATTTTTCTGTTAACTTTTTTTTTTTCCGCTGCTGACTTCTGGGGGCTCGGGACCAGTCAAGCTCTTTTAACAGCTTTTTTCCCAAGCCCCCACCAACACTGTACCTCATTGTTGGAAATAAAGCTATTATTAAAATACCGTTACTCGTTAGCTCCTAAAAAAGTAACTATGGACGTTACTCGTTACTGCGATTCAAAAGGAACGCGTTACCTTAGCTGGGAAGTTAAGGGCCCATGAACGAATTTTGGGCTGGGATAAATGAATTTAGATTGACATTCTACTAATAGCATATCGTGTAGTGGGCCAAAAGATAGAAGGCAGAAAGTGAAAAGCCTGACTTTCAGTACGAAAGTTTGAAATCACAGCGGACTATTTCGAACCTCCTTCCCTTCGAAAGCTCTCTGCCTTTTCACTGTGCGCGGTACCCAAAGCGTGTCACCCGGCCCAAACGCACGTCACACGACACCGAACCTCACTCATTCCCTTCAGCCTAAGCTGACAGTGCGGTGGAAGCCATGCGCTTGCCGGACCAATCAGCCGCCTCCCTTTCATCACGTGGTCACGTGATCACGTGGCAAAAGTGTGGCTGACCCAAGGAGCACGTAGCTTCCAGAGCACTGTCAGCTTCGCGGTGAAAGGAGTGGCGATGGGCTAATCTTGGAATACATTTTAGCACTCAAAACACAAGGGCACAAAGACGAGAATCAGACACCACAGTGCCCGCACACCGCTAATCTTCTAGGAGAAGATTTGCAGTGTCCGGTCGTTTGCGTACCCGGACACCGCTAATCTTCTAGGAGAAGAATGGCGGTGTCCGGATACACAAACGAGGGTCCGAGGAAGACGGGACTTCCTCCTTTTCACCTTTCCTCCTTTCCGTCTTCTAAACTGTTTGGTACAATGGATGATTTGTGAGTTGAGGAGGAAAGCTAAACAGGAAAAAACAGATACTTTACTATAGTAGGTTCCAAGTCAAGAAGGTAGCGGCAAATTCCCCTCAAAGGGAATCATACATCCCTCCGCCACCTCCGCCACCTCCGCATCCAATAGCGTCCCATCGTTTCCGTAACGTCGCGGCCAACGCGCGAGGAGGGTCTTGCCTTTCTGTACATATTTGCTTTATCGTTCGACTTTGACTTAGCATTGTGGAAGCCACAAGAGGGAGATTAGAGTTGTCCCCCTCCGATGGAAACAGATACGACTTTCGGGGATTAGGTTCTCCCTCCGATGGATACAAAGGCTGCTTTCAGGGGCTCGGTTCCCCCTCCGATAAATACAAAGGTCGCTTTCTTAAAAAGTGGGATCGGAGACAAGTTGGCGTCACTCTGTAGCCAATATCTATCCATTGAAGCGGAACAAGGAGCGTTTCCAGTGAACTCTTCTTTCCACTGCGGAGGGATTTGAAACCGGCAAATCACGCATGTGGGAGGAGCTTCTCCTACCTTCTTAACTTGTAACCGACTACAGGGGAAATACAGGACACTCCGCTCATTTGCATTAGACGGAGCGATGGCCGCCCCGATTCCTCCCCAGATGGCGCGGGATAATTTTGGTGTGTCCTTCTTCCTATTTTCTCTTCCATTTTCTCCTCCCGCCAGAACACGTGACCGATATGCGCCACCTACGATGCCAAACGCGGGTGGGCGTTCACGCGGGCGCCGGGCAAGGCCGGGCGCGCCTAGAGTCACTAAATAATAGTGACTCTAGGCGCGAGGACTATCACGGCCACCATTGCGCGACCTGTCACCACATGTTGATGCCGGCGTCCTTCTCTGCGAATGACACGCTACCGTGTTCTTTTGTATTGCACCAAGTATTACGAGTGCGCTGCTGTAATCTGAGTTCGCACCTTCAAATATTATTGTAGTAATACTAAAATAACCCAAACCAACTTTGTTCAAGGCCAGCATGGTCTATTAGTAATACTATAGACTATCCACGAAGTAATAAAAAATTATTCCCGACTTTCTGAATATTTTTCCTTCCTGTCGCCTTGGGCTGCTGCAAAGCACCATCTATTCGCAATTTTAAAATAGCGAGAAATGGAATCAGTCGATTAAATCATTTCATATTTAATACACAGAACCCCGCTCCTGATTTCAGAATTTTGCGCCAGCCAGACATTGCCGAAACCAGCACTTTGAAAAATTCCCGACGTACCGAGCTCGCGAAAATAGGGTCGTTTACTTAAGGTGCCTTCTCGGGCGCAAATACTTTGTGGTGAAATATATGACAATGCATTCATGTGTCTGCTAAACGTGCTCCTCGTGTCAACATAGTTCGTTAAAGGGGCCCTGCAATCATATTTAAGCGTCTACCTTTTTTGCGGTTTCCACGTCTCTTGGGGTTCGGGCAAGCCAGCGGGCACGGAGAGAGTAACTAAATATCAGTGCGTTTAATATTACAGAACGTAGACATAGAGCTCATCCTACGTATACGCGCCCTTTAAATGAGTCACCACTGAAGTGTCCGCTGGTTTTTAAATTCAAGAGACGACCTACGTCGCCGCGACCGGACAGCATGCACACATTGAAGGAAGTTCGGCCGGTAGTAAAATATCCCGCACCGAGAGACGGCGCTAGTCACCATTCGATTCTAAAAGGGAAAATCGCAACGCCATGACACATCCAGCCATTCAAAGTGCGCAAAACCTGTCGTCCCATGATGCCATTGTATTCTCGGGGAGTGTCCTGTATTCCCCCTAGTAAAGTCTTTGGAAAAAAGTTGAAAAATTGTTTCGTGACCCCTTTAGCGTTATTTTGTTTTCTTTAATTGTTTCGCGGGTTCGCCGCGCAGGGGGCAGAGATAAAGGCGTGGTGCCTGACAAAGCCTCTGCCCCTTAAAGTTCAGCAGCTCAAAGTAGTTACATAATACCAGATTTTACAAACCATTATGCAATTAAAATAAAACGAGAAAAACAAGTCAAAGGAAGTAGGGAAAACAGATGCTACATTCATTTGGTAAAAATACCCTATAAACTTCAGTAAGTGTTTTGTCGTGAGAAACTGAAAACAGTAACAACAAACAGTAAATACAAATCTGCATGCTCTTCAGCGTTTGCTCGATAAAGTGGAAAGAGTTTTGCGGAGGAGATTGCTTTCTTATACCTGAGACAGGATATAGTGCAAAAGACACGGAATGTCGTCCACCGACATCGTCTACTCGGGTCCATGGGAATCCGAACGATATTTCCAAGTTCTGCTCGTCCGTAAACACGCTCTTTTGTAAACAGTTGTTGAGTCTGCTATGTGAGCAGGCGGACGATGTCCTCGTGCTAAGCTTACAATTGGCGAGATAACGAGCTTCCCAACAGACTCTTACGTGCAGCGGCTCTTGGCGTTTTGTAACAGCTCTAGCAGCTCACAAATGCGCTGTTCATTTTCCCCCGAACGAGCTCTACGCATTCCGAGGAGGCATGTGGTTTGCAGGGAACGG
>JABSTQ010008157.1:0-35892 GCA_013358835.2 Ixodes persulcatus | reverse complement strand
GATAATCGGGAAGACAAGCACATGCGCTTAACTTAAAACTTTCGGTATTCGACTACTTTGTTCTTCTCTTCAACGTCGGGATTGACTTTTCAAAACGTGATAAGGAGAAGAAATAGCACAAAATACAAGAAAAAAACGAAGAACAGCACAAACAAAGAAACGAAAAACAAAAAAAAACACAAAACTAAAATAGGAAGCCTTTACAAGTAATCCCTCTCCCTCACTGCTATCCTAGGATAAAAATGGTGCTTTTTGGTCGACAGCACTATAGAAGGACTACTTACACAATTGTTTCAGATGCTCTATTCTTTGCGCTTCCATTATTTCTCTGTCAATGGTCTCGACTCTTACCTTATACGGAACAAGTTTCAAAATGTGCTACAACCACATCCGGACAGTGGGTTCCAATGTCCAGCGGCGACTCAGTGGGTGTTATAAAAATGCTCCTTTAAACAATGATTTAAACACCTGCCAGTCTGGTCTACATAAGTGGTGTGGTAAGGAGCATGTAGGCCAGACTGGCGGGTGTTGAATGATTGTTTCAGGGAGCATTTTTTATATAACCCATCGAGTTGTCGCTGGACACTGGGAATCTACTGTCCGGATTGGTTGTTGTAGCCATTTTGAAACTTGTTCCGTAATAGATAGGGTTTGAGACACCTGACAAGAGAAATAATGAAGCGCAAGAATAGAGCATCTGAAGGACAGTGTGCATGTAGTCCTTCTATAGCGCTGTCGACCAAAGAGCTCCAATTTCTATCTAAAGGATAGCGGTGAGGGAGAGGGATGAATTGTAAGGGTTTTCTTTTTCGTTTTTTACTTTTTTCTTTGTCTTTTCCTTTTCTCTTCTCCTGTCTTTCGCTTTTTCTTGTATTTCGTGCTATTTCTTCTGCTTATCACGATCTGGAATGTCAACCTAGACGTTGAAGAGAAGAATGAAGTAGTCGAATAAACAAGTGTTATAAGTTCAGCGCGTGTGCTTGTCTTTTTGAGTATCTGGTGTGTGATTGTTTCCCTGCACTGTCTCCGTAGATTATGCAAAAATGAATAATGACATTGGCATATTTGTCGTGCCAAAACCTGTCACACTTGTTCCGAACTCTGATCTCCACGAGATCACAATACCATTGTTTATGTTGTAGTGGCACGGCAGAGTCTATACTTGTTTTGCTCCAGTCTTTGTAAGGGGGACGCTGTAATCCGATTCTACTCAATTATGGTGTACTAGATAGCACTATATTTGCAGAGCTAGTCTTCGGTTTTTGTAGTTCCATCGAAATATATTTCAGCTTTTAAGTTACTTGTTATTTAGCATGTAAATTTACAAGCTTATCTAGATTGAAGGCAGCAAATATCTTGCCAGCACTCATGGTACGTGTTTGAAGTATATTGCGTTAACATAATTGACCCAACCTTTGATTTTTATTTGTCAGTGCCTCAAGCGAATTGTGCATGCTGGGATTGCTTTTGTTTGGTTGTTTCACATGATCTACAGCACATTTTTCACCTTTCTACTGAGTGCAGCCCTCGCCGAACAGAAGCTAGCATCGACTAGGCCAAGGTTCCAGTCCATGGCAGTCTGCAAAGGTTGTTGATGGTAAGCTGCCTTATATATACAGCTGTGTAAGAGCAGCTTGTCCTGGGTGACAATTTAAAATGCATTTTTATGTTTTAGAAAGTTAAATTTGCATGGGCATACTTGCAATGTGAAACCTTACCAAGCCTGTTCTGAACTTTTATCCTCTTGAGATTTCAATACAGCCGTTTGTGCTGCACACACACTGGCTACTTCGGCCAGGTAGAGACTTGATACATATGAAGGTAGACAGGTGAGTATCAACTGCTCAGTGCTGTCCATGGTGACGTTCTCTCCTTATCAGACGACTTACCACACTTGGTTCGCAAGGCATTTGAAAAGGAGAGCAAGTCAGCTGCTGCATGATGCTCCCAGTACTGGGCAGTCGATGATTGCTTGTTAACCTTCGTATAGATCACGACTGTACTTCAAGCTTGGCAAGTGTGACACCTATCTGATTCAGCCTAGCAGTGGTGTGCTGAGCGGTATGTGTAGAGCTAGTTGACTTGTGTACAGACAGTGGCTGTGCAGTATAAAACAGACCCAATTGGGAACTTTAATGCAACCTTCTGTAGTCCCATTGATGGTATGATTATGATTACTCAACGCTTTATGGCACAAAGAAAAAAATAACGCGATGTAATCGGTTTTCTAGACTGCCTGTGCGACCTTCAAGCTTGTCTTTTTACGTTCTGCGCAGTGAAATGCCCTCTATAAGCAATATTTAGGGAATCCTTGAGCTATATGCTGAAAGGAGTGAAAGCAGCAGTCCCGGCCGCATTCTCCCCTCTTCTGTATACTGTGCAAATGCAGACGGACGCGCACTTCGGATGCTTTAAACCTAAGGGCCCCTCATAAAGCACACGGCTTAATAAGCATCAATTATTGTGAAGTGTTCGCGGATTTGGCTTTTAAATGTCATGCACATAGGAAGCACAATGGTGGTGTAAGGTACGCCGAAATCGTAATGGTGCACTTTAACTAGGGTGACCAGACGTCCCCCGTTTTGGCCGGGACAGTCCCGTTTTTGAGGTCTGGTTCTGCCGTCCCGTCTTTTTGTACCAATGAAGAACCATGTCCCGTTTTTGTCCCAATAAAGAACCATGTGAGTTAAAGCGAACCGCAACTATGTCTACTTGTTACAAGTATATTTTACAAAAATTACCGTAGGTACTTACAAAACTTTACCAAGAGAGTAAGATTTAGAACTGTTCTTGCCCACAAACACTCATTCTCTCGCGAAGACGCGAGTGTAGAAATATTTCTTGAGCTACCGGATATAGCACTCATGTGTGATTGAACTTCACATATATATGTGGGAAGACTTTTACAACCGAGTCTTGCCGGATAAAGTCCTGCTTAGGAAACTTCGGTTGTCGGCAAAATACTCCCACACCAACGATGGACCCGAAGCAGGACCTTCCAAATGAGTGCATGCAACTGAACCGTGAGTGTGACTGTTCCCTAGGCCCTGAGGCATTAGTGCAATATGGTAACGTTTTGAAATAAGAGCAGTTCTTTTATTAATTTTTTTCGACCAATCTATATCCACTGGCTGAGATGTCCCGTTTTCTACCTTGAGAAATAGGGTCACCCTAACTTTAAGGTTATATTATACAGGGTATGTTCAGCGAAATGCGGGCCAAATCGTTTGTGCCAAAACTATACATCGCACAAAAAAAGTCTTGTGTTGTTTTGGTCCTGAGCCAGGGGCCTATTTAGAAAAATTTATTACAAAGCAATGTTCCTAATAATGTGTATGTGGGCTGATTCTTGTGTTTATTTTTTTTTCTTCCAATTACAGCATACACGGAGGGTATCTCCAAGGAGGAGGAGTGGATCCCCGCCCCTGCCCGTTTCGATCTGGATGAGCATCGTACCGGCGTGCGGTTGTGTATCACTACTGCGTGGTGCGCATTAAAGACCTCAGGCTAGCGGTTGTACCGCGCTGGCTAAATTACTCATCTACAGCTGAGACAGCAGACTCCCACTGAGGCAAACTAACTTCCGACTGTATAAACATATACACATTTTTTTCTTTTTTGAGAAGGAGTGGGATTATGCAGAGAGGCTAGTGCGTTTTTCTATGGGTACGAAGCTGTCCGAAGTAAGGTCAGAATGGAAAAAGCACCACCAAGTTCCGCCTGGTCCCAAACAGCCACAATAATGAACACGGAATTCAGAAAAATAGTAATACGAAGGACTTACGCAGGCAGCCACACTTTTTGAGTTCGCAATGACATTTGATTATGATCACAAATATTCCTGCTTTGCTCAAGGTCGCCTAGTTTACACACCATATTGGTGATCTTTAGCGCAGCAGGAATATTTTTTATCAGAATTAAACGTCATTGTTAACTGAACAAAAGTGGCTGTCTGTCTAAGTCCTTCGTGTTTTTATTCTTTTTACTTGTGTGTTCATTATTTCATTTTTTTCTCATGATTTAGTCCTTTGTGTTTTTGTTTCTTATGTGTTCATTATGTTATTTTTAATTTTTATGAGGTTTTAGTTAAATATATGATGCCCTCGTCATTTTCTAGTCCGGGAAACAGTGGTGACCTCATCGTGTTCAAGGAGCAGTAATGACCTTTTCATCTTTTATTGTTTCCGGCGAACAACGGTGTCTGTGTGTGCGTGTGTGTGCGGCGTGTTAATCACACGGGATGATTTGGCGACCGAACGGAAAAACAAGGCCAGCGAGGAGCGACTGGGGGACTTTGAACATCACACGGTGCAAGGAAGGACTTCAACGACGAGGCTAGCAAGCTAGCCCTTGTCAAAACTGCTGTGCTCGACCGGAGAGTTGAATCAGAACTGTGACTCTGTGAGTAGGAATCAACGACTTTGGAAATTTCGTATAGTTTACAACTAAATTGTTGCCTTCCGTTTGTTTTATTTTAATATGTGTGTTTGTGCTATTACATTTTTAGTCTATTTTAATGGTTGTCCGTGCTATCTTACAGTTTTGTTTCTTATCATTTTTTCTTGAACGGGGGAAGTACTTGTTTAGAGTGTTGGCGCTTTTATGTATAAAACGTTTTTTGCAAACCATATTCTCGGTCTGCTCCCTCGACAACCAATCCCGCCAAAAGGGCTGTGACTTTCCGACGTCGAATGATATGTTACAATGTTTCCTAACTAGCGATCGCCTGCATTCTATCTTTGTAGCATACATATTTGTCAAAATGACAAATTCCGATCCAGGCCAATAAAGATTAGTCAGTGGCCTATTCTGTAGATATATCTACGTAAACACACGTTTGGCAGTGTGGGATAGCAGTAAAATGTATATTTTGTGGATATTCATAGAAATGCAATATATGATCCCATGTCTGGACCTGGAAAGTATGGTACCTGCCCCATGGCAATAATTTTCATGTGATGCTAGAAGGAGCATCACTTGAAAATTGCTTTATATGGGGTGGGTACCCTATTTGCCAGGCCCAAACACGGGATCATATAAAGCAGTCTATATATGATATATAAGGAATTGGGCAGATATGGGTATATAAGGAATTTTGCAGATATGACTATATCCATCCAGATACGGCCTGATTATGCATATCGGGCCATATCTGCCCAATTCCTTATATATTCATATCTGTATTTTTTAATATAAGTCCATATATGACATTTTTGTAAGGGCAGCGTCTGAATAATGTCGGGACTTCCAAAATTTATAATCAAAGATTCCTTCATTCCCATTTATATTGAACCCAGTAACACCGTGGAAGGGTTCGTTGAGAAGCACCACCGTGAAAAACAATTAAACAGGATTCAGCCATAACGACAGTTTCTCGCCGGTTTCAAATGTCTAACGGTTCTATTATAAGAAAGCATTAAACAAAAATAACCAGTTTTGGAAAATATTGTATTTTCCCCAGTAATCTATTAGGGGGGATAAATTACAGACGTGAAGACGGAAAGCTTGCGAGCGTGGGAATTTTTCCAATTTCACTCAATTATATTAAATAGCGCCCTGTTGAATACTTGAGGATCCAGAGAACTTTGGCACACGTTTTTGCGAAAAGCACGCCTGTGCTGCAATCTGAGCCACACCAAGCTCGAGCCTTGCTCTCCACTCAATATACTCGTTTAGAGGAACACGTCGAAGTACCACTAGTAGCGGTTTAACTGAGAGTTTACGTCTTGATTGCCATAAAGTGCTGCGCTTCAGGAATATACAGGCTGTTTCTCGGAACGCGGGCCAGATTGTTCATTTCGAAAGCACACGTCCCACGGTGAAAAGGATGCTTTCCAAGTGGTCTCGAAAAAAATATCTTTATGGCAAACAGAATGTCGGGTATGATTCAGGTATTAATTACTTTTGAGCACTTAACTTTTAATCAGAAAACTAGAATTAGTGTCTAAAATAAAACTTCGTGAACATTGCCGTAGATCACAACATCAGCACACTTCATCACTATATATTAGAAGCGGTGCCTTTTACAGTGTTCCTACAAGACACCTCATTAGGACGCGTTTCGAACTTGCTATTTTTAGGACGGCATCTCCGCATCAGTTTACCAATAGCGCTCAATTAACATCGGTCACACACGTTTTCATGATGGAGGTAAATCCTAGAACCAAAACCTTTTCCTGGGATATCTTTCGAACATCACAATATTTTATTTCGCTAGCTCACGTAACAGCTCCTTTTTCTCTACGAGGGAGAGGCGAGGCGGCAGTTGCGCTGTATGACAGCAGGGAGCAAGACCGCTGGCACGGACATGCGCTTTTACAAGAAACCAAAACTTAGAAATGCGTCAGCATTAATTACTTTATTAAATGCCGTAGAAGGTTGCGCGTACATTATAGTATCCGTAATTCGCTTATTTAGTGTTCTTTAATAATGGCTAGAATTACACCGGACATTATTAATTTTTCAGATTAGGCCCTTTGACTGAGAAAAATATGACAGCAGCCATCTTTCTGTATAGTGCAAATTATTCGTAGAAGCGATTTGGCCTGCATTTTATGAAACACTCTATATACAAGGAGTTTCCTCAAGGACAAACTACTTTTAAAAACGAACAAAAATAAAAGATGCTTTCTTTCACATATAGCTTTAAATTAAGATGTACAGTCGTCCTCAATATGAGCGTGAACACGCCACCGTCGACCGATTGGGATTGCCAGCTCCAGCTAGCGGTGCTTCCACGAGTCACTGCGAGAATAAGCGCCTGCGCAGAAAGGACGGATGCGCTGTTACGAGAACGCACGCCACCCCCTCTTGCATGTCAGTTTGGATAAGGCAGAGTGTGCTGCTTTATATATTTATAAAAATTGCACGGTCAGTGTGGATGCGATCTTCCACGCGCGCTCCGTTTTTCTTATCTCGCTTCGTGCGCTATCTTTTCGTTAACGCGGAACTGATAATATTTTTTTTGAACTCACGAATTGTTTTGATCTGCCTCTTACGAACGACACCATTTTAAGGAATATTTATTTCTAGAAAGAGAATTTAAAAAAAAAGAAATATAAACAAACAACCAGTTTGATCCTTGTTAACAATGACCTAGTTTTAAGACATCTAGCACTTATCTTCCTAGATTGTCTTTTGTGCGTCTCAGTAGCGGGTCATGCCACCGTGCGCTATACTCGCTCAGGCACAGGTCTGCGATCCGGCGACGCTCGTCTTCGGGTACGCGTGACATCTAAACAGCAGTTTCCTAATGAATAAATTTCGCGTAGGCGCCCCGTTTTTGTGCAATTCAAACACGCCCTCATTTTGAAGCGATAAGCATACCTATTTCATTATACTACGTGTCAGCCGGCGCTACGAGCTAATCGGGTCAATCAAGCAGCGCCAAAAATACAAATCAATGGGTCTTTTTCTGTGTGCGATTGGTTCAGCAATCATCAGCTCGTAGCGTCGGCTTCGTCTGAATTTAAGGTGAAATGAAGTAAAGATAAAACGTCTTCACTGATACCAAATTCAAGACCCAACCATAACGCCCCCGTTTCCTACTTCCTTGTCAAACAGATATGTTTTATACCATCAAGGGTCACTATCAACTATGCCGAAACGCGCAAGCTACACAGCAGAATTTGTCGTTCAAAAAGCGCAGTTCGTGGCCGATTGCTTGTCGTAGCCAGCGCTTCCAACTATCAATAAAAGGAAACAGACGGGCCTCGGGCGGTTTTAAAATTCCAGAACGGGGGTGATACACGCTATCGCAACAGCGCATCCGTCCTTAATGCGCAGGCGCTTATTCTCGCAGTGACTCGTGGAAGCGCCGCTAGCTGGAGCTGGCAGTACCAATCGGTAGACGGCGGCGTGTTCACGCTCATATTGAGGACGACTGTACCTAGGCTGGAAAGTGTAAAGGAATAATCATCAATAAAAATAATTAAACACTTTTAGTTAACTTTAGTAATATTCGCTTCAGTTGGCGTATTCAAAATATTAATTCGTTGCAGTCGTCAAAATATGCGTAGCTGTTAGAATTGAGACCCCTAAAATTTCTTTTGCGCTAATATCCGGCGTATTAAGGCTTTTCTGAGAATAAAAGAAATAAGCGCCGAAATATTCGCAACAGATTATGCAGCAATATTTGGGGCGTCCTTTTTACGACATCTGAGGCCAAATTCACGAAGACCTTCTTAGGCTACGACGTAACGTAGCTTAGAAGCTTGAATGCAGCGCAGATAGAAGAGGAACCATTGATATTCACGAATGCTTTCCTAAGGGAGAAGAGGATCGTGAAGTTCTTGTTTGTGAAAGCGAGAGATTTCAATGACCCGCACGCTCCCGCCCGCTCCCGATCCCTTTGACACAGGGCCGTTTCTGTGGTGATACCTTCTTCGGCTACACAAACTGCAAATCGGAGAGCTCTAAAAGCTTCCGAGCTCATTGGTTTTGGATCACAACACATGTAGGCGGAGGGCCTTTCCGGCAACGCTTCTTTGGTGATTATGACCCTGCAGTCAAATGTCGACACAACAGTGATTTGAACGCGCTTTCATGCTGAGGCCAGGAGAACCGCCTCAGTCGACACCTACGACCCCGATCGCTATTTAGTGAACACAACTACCATCGTTGCTAAAAACACGTCCCACACAGCTCGTTTTCTAAACGGCGCAAATGAAAACGAACAGCCGCGGGGTGGTTTGCAGTCTCGGAATCGCAGGAGGCAGCCGAAGTTAAAGAAATATGTTTGAATTTTAAGCGGGCCAGCAAGAACCGCAAAAATACTGGTTCGCACGGGTAGTGGAAACGCGCGTGTTCGGTCGAAGCACTGGAGCCTCGCCGCTGGACTGCGTGCGTCTTCGTAGCCGCTTTGAGGCCGATATTTTGCAAATACGAGGGGCGTTTATAAAGTTCGTATTATCAGCACAAAAAATTTAAAAAAATCGAAACAAAGCAGGCATCAACATGAGCGCGCGTCCCTCTAGTTTCCGCACGGTTAAACATAGCATAGCTATAGTAGAGCTTAACGCCGCTACAGTGTCGAAACAAAAATGGCACCACCCGTCGGTGCCAAGCGCATGCAGTGATCGTTTTTTTTTCCATTTGAAGGGAAGCAATGCCAAGGATATTCATTCTAATTTGTGAGCGTTGTTCGGGGATAACGACCCAGTTTATGACACTTTGGTTAAATGGAGCAGACGTTTCAAGTGTGGCCAAATAAGAGGAAAGCATTTCAATGACGACGACCAAGTGATTGCTGAAGTGAAGCGATTTCTGAACACTCAAAACGAGGAGTTCTATAACAAAGGCCTCCGGCATGTGGTCCATCGCTGGAAAAAGTGGGTATACCTTTTGGTGGCGAACATGCAGAGAAAGTTTTAACTCCTACTCGAGTTTGATTGCTGAATCTCTATTCCTTCGAGACAATGATACGAACTTTATGAACGCCCCTCGTAAACAATTCTCGATTTTGCGAAGTAGTGAAAAAGCCTAGGGGACTTCAATGGGATCAAACACGTTTCCCGATATGGGTGGAGCGAACTTCTGTTTTACATTTTTTGGCCTTCTGTGTCAAAATCACACAACGCTGAACACTTTTCGTGTCCCCAAGGAAAACTTCAAGACATCATGATGTCCTTGTACAATGCGGAAGCATGTCACAGCAGTAGTCTTACAATGTCAGGTTTGAGTGCACCGGTATTCTTGTATTTTGGAATGATAGTCTACCTCCTGAAGTCAAGAAAAACATTTTTGTTCTTGGCAGAATAGAATGCAGGGTCACGTTATAAACCCGAAGACAAAACTTCGCGAAGAGACCTGGATGTTCAAATTAACAAAGCTTCCACGTATTCCTTAGAGCAACCTCTACTCCTGTCAAACACAAAAGAAAACAAGATAAGTATATCTTGAACATCGATTTTGAGGGTAATGTTTCAAAACAAATTACAACGAGATAAATTCGCTCCTGGTATTACCGCAGCACAAAAAATGCATCTGGAAGTAAAGTTTAATACAGAATAAAAATATATAGTAGAGGAATTTTTAATGCAAATAAATAATGTATCTAAAATACCATTGCAATAGAGCAGTTTCGCGATACTATCGAATTCTGACGCAGATTTACGGAGCAGCACTAGTGAATTTATTTTTTGCGATACGTTTTAGTTAAAAGTTTTTTTTTTTTTTTTCAATTAAATTAAGAAGCCTCTGGTTGGATGGCTTTCTGGACTTCTTCCCGCACCACTTCAGTGCAATAGAGAGCGAAGGTGGTAAGTCAGCGGCGGGTAGCAGCTTCCGGAGCTCTTCCCGAACGACGTCAGGGATGATCTGCCGAATGTTGTCCACACCGACAATATTGAGGTCAAGCCGCGATGGTACGACAGTTGACGCAACAGAGATGCCGGCGATTCGGTGGTAGTGGCTTGCCCAAGCCCACAGTGCACGCTCAATGTTTCTGGCTTCTGCAACAAAGTCGTCAACAGTTGGGGGGTTTCGGACAAGACCACCGAAGATTCCAATATTCACGCCTCGCATGAGGGCGCGCAGCTCCTTCTCCTTGAAGGCCTGAGGTTGAGCTCGGGCGCTCAGGCGCAGGACATCTTCCACGAAGCTAGTGATGCTTTCCTTTGGTCCTTGAATTCTTTTCCGAAGGAGGTCTTCGGCCCACTGTCTTTGGGGCTGAATCGTGAATGTATCCTTCAGGTCGGCGATACAGGTGTCCCACGAAGTAAATTAAACCTCATGGTTTTCGAACCACGGCCTCGCAGTGCCCTCCAGAGAGAAGTAGAGGTTTTGGAGGCGGTGCTCTGTGGCTCATCCGTTATGGCGGGCTAAGCGTTCATTGTGTTGAAGCCTGTCCTCCTCATTCTCGTGGACCTCGCCGTGGAAGGTCGTCGGCATTTGCTGGGTGACGGGCAGGATATAGACGACGGGTGGAGGGGTCTCGGTCTGCGGCGACTGGCTGTTTATCGTCGGTGTTGTTGACTGCTTGGTCTTGGCAGGCAGGGAGCCAAATTTCGAAGAAGGCCTTGGATCCAGCGGCTTCCTCGGGTGTCAGTAATCTCTGCGGATGGTCCTCTTAAACCGGGGATTGTGCTTACGCTGCGAGGCCTCCGGGAAAACGCTGCATGGGTTGTACACCGCGCCTCCACCAAAATGTCACTGGCAGAGAGATGGTTAGAGCATTAGGAAACTAAACGTTTAATGGATGCAAAATTCTGCCCAAAACAAAAAAAAAAAAATTCAAAGAGGTAACATCGCAGGTCGGCGGAGTAGCTCGATCTAGCGCATGCAAGAGCGACACTGCCTCCGGCTTGCCACGCGGAGCGCCCTTTTGTAGCCACGTTGGTTCCTGGAACATTCGGCCTATAACGGTCGGCGCGTAGAACATTCGTAACTCTATCAGACGAGAAAGTTCTCGAATGTGCGAGAACGCCAAGTAGAAATAATGAATAAAAGAACATTCCGTTCCCTGGAATCGAACTCAGATCCTCCGCCCGACAGCCAAGAACGGTTACCATTCGGCCACGTACACGGTAGCTCAGCGACGCGCGTGATAATACTACTTTATGAAATATAGAATTATTGATTCCGTATATCACAACACTACATAAATAGAGAATGACAGCTTATATTTTTAGCCGTCTTAGATGCAGTGTGATTTTAAATTTTTCAATGACAGCCAATACCGACCGCACAGAGGTTGGGGCGTTATTAGCTGGATGCGTTCGGGCCGGAAAGGTGCAAACACCGTTTGCGGCGGCACATTGGGTACGTCATCTGTTCAATAAGAAATGGAAGGGATGGATTCATTTCGTCTTATCGCAATGTGGCGGTCGTTCTCACAGCTTAGCGTTCCGGAGGCAGACCCGTGACATTTTACTCGCTTCGGCCAGCACTAAAAAAGAGCATTTTATAATTCCGCCATTTCTACGAATATAATTACGTCTCTTCAAACTGGATTACGCCGCTTATACAAGGGACATGAGCATGATCGGGCGGGTTTGAGTTTGACAAATTACCGCATAATGCTTTCATAAATATGCCATATTATACTGCCAATTAAACCTGTCAGGCTTTCTACCCTCCGATAACAACACATAGCCCGCGTCAAACACAAGACGCGTGAAAAGTGTAACGGTCACTTCGTTTGGGCTGATCAAAAACACAAAAAACCGCAACCACAATTTTGTTTTTTAATTCTCAATGTGTCATAAAATGGCGTATGATTGTGCGTAGGTCCTACCTTTATCCATTTTCATTCTGAAAAAACGTATTTGAGCCAAAGCACGAATAATAAAACTTTGTTGGAAGCAGTGACAAGCCATTAAAATGTAAACCCTTTGAGTCTAAAATGCCAGGCCTTTCTGCCCATTTGGGTACGGTATCAAGAATGAACAAGAGGTGAGAAAACATTGTTTCTGATCCACTTTACAGAAGGGACCGCCATGCTGCGGAGAGGAGAGGATTTATTAAGGCTAAAGCTTTATATGCCTCGTAGTCCAGTCGACCTACAAAGTCCTTGAGCGAAAACACGTCGGCGACACGAAAGGTACCAAAACGTTTACGTGACCACTCAAGCGAATTAGAGGCAATGGAATTAAAAAGGTTGACAAAGTAAATTAAGAGGAATCAAAGTTAATTATGAGGAATTAATGTTAATTAGTAGGAATTAAAGAGTAGTAAGAGTAATCATAGCTGATTAAGAAATACTACAAAGCTAATTAAGAGAAATTAATGTGAACTAAGAGAAACTAATGTGAATAAAGGGGAGTTAAAGAGAATTAAGAAGAGAAGGATGATTTAACACATTAAGAAGGATGACTTAACTCATTAAGAAGGGTGACTAAGCACATTAAGAGGGATGACTCAGCGAATTAAGCTGGCTAATTAAAGTGGAAAATTGTTTTTTACTGATTAGTACGAATGACAAAGCGATTTAAGAAGGTTGACCACGTGGTGTAAGGAATTCTGTGCGTGATATCTAGAAATAACATATGAAACAAATAAAGAAAATTTGGACATAGAGAATGTAAAAGAAGAAAGCGTGAAACAAAGTAAATCCCGTGTCTGCATTTACTGCATTGGCGCTTGTGCTTTCCCCTTCAAGTCGTCATTGGGATAACATAAGAGATCCTGTTAAGTTTTCTTATGCCAACGCTGAGAGACCCAATATTACTAACATTGACCTGCGAATTCTGCATTTAGACCGTTCGCTTTTTTTTTTTTTTAGAATGTCACTCCAGAAACTACTTTGACCATATGACGAGAAAGTAATATAACTGAATCATTTATTATCTTATGTGGTCTGCTTGATAAAGGAACGTCTAAAGAAAACGACCAAACAGAAGAAAATATGTCAGTACGCTTGCATACAATTATTAGATACGTTCTTCGTAAAACATCTTCCTTTCGAGCTATTCTTGCTTTTTTATTATTCTTTTATTCTTCAAAATAATGTTAACCTCTGCAATACTAACTATATTAAACGTAATGTAATAGTTCAAAACCAATTGTTTAGTAGTCTTTTTCGTTTTTGTTACCGCTTCTCTAACATGGCTAATTGGTTTGGTGAGTAATAGTATACAAAAGCGAAATTTAATGCGATATTAGACATTATCATTGTTGTCTAAATTTTTTTTTGTCGAAAATTAAACGCAATGTTTATTGCTTCTCTTCGGCGAATTTGAAAAAGAGATAAAACCAGGCGCGCATTGCCAGACCCATTAATATTATTTACTAAATATTGGACAGAATATTATTTATGTTGCTATTGATTTTATTTTACTATTTGACGTCCATGGCCAGGTTAGTACAGATTAGAAGTGATCAAATGTGTCCACCTAGTGCCGTCTGCGCGAGCATCGTCTTCACTGTCTGTGGGCCATGGCATGCATCCCAGTCGCACTGCTTCACTATTTTAAGAATATGTCTCTTTTTCGGAGAGTTCAGTCTTCCACACAACACCGGCTCACACATTCACGTCGGGCAGTTTCTTTGAATGTTTTGGCTGCTTACGGTCACTTGCGCACAGTCAAGAAATTTACGACAGAGTCACAATTTAACGCAACACCAAATTCGAGCGCTTCAGTGCTTTTTGAAATCAATCCGCAGAGTCGCGTCTTCTGCCCGCTAGTCGGTTCTGTTGACTGCGTCTCCGCTGGCGACGCGCCAAAACAAACATACTTATTGCCGGCACAGAATATATTGAGGCAAACTTTTACTGCAGTTTTGCGCATTAGGGAAATTACCGCCGAATAAACAATGCAACTTTCCATTGTCGAAACCCACGAGCGACTGACGGTTCGCGATAATCAACGCATAATACCCCGTCCGCTGAATGGCCATAACGTCGGTCAGAAAATTGGACTTTAGCGGTCACTTGCGCGTCTTCGTGAATTGAAACTCTTCGATACCAATGTCATCATCGGACAAAGTAGGATCACTATTTTATTCCCAGAGAGAAGTGGCCTGGGAAAGTGGCGATAAGACAAAATTGTTTGGTGGGGTCCGGCTTTCAGATTCGGCGCTTCATGTAAGCCAGTCGACATACTACGTCTTCGGGAAACGCCGGCACTGACAATGACGCAGATAGCTTCCTTTCCGTTAATACCGGGGAGGAATGTCAGGAATCCCAAATCTGTCAAAATGTTACAAATTTTTCTAATTTACTAGGTGACGGTCATGACCAGAATATAACAGAACTGCAGCGACCAGAAATCTCCGCCACGTGCCACATGCGCTTGCATCCTCCTCGCCCTCATTGGGGCACGCGCCTCAGGACCACCGGTGGAATGCGGGTAACTATTCTCGCATCGGAAAACAATACAAACATATGTTTCAGAAGTGTAATATATAATAAAATTAAGTTAGCTGAGTATCAAACGGTTTGTTGGAGGGGCCTACGATATTATACCACGTTTCACTTTAAGTGCGAGTGCAGCCGATACAACAATCATATAGTTCCAATCAAAACGCCCAGAAGGTACACAATCGCGGCGCACGTTTTCATTATAGGTTTTCTATCACTGACTAACCCCAATCCCGCTCATCAAAAACACAAGTTGGCTTTATCGAATCGAAGTATCGGCAGCGGTTGGACCTAAGAGAAGATTATACATAAATGTTTAATCAAATATCCCTCTCCAGAAACGGTACTTTAATTCCTCTTCTTTATTGTTTGATTTCATTACTTGCAAGAGCTAGTACATTCATCCAGGTTTTCTTCATCTTATTATATATTTACACAGGTTATTAATTAAAGTAAGCAGATTAATGCACTGCGCCGATTAAATGCGAATAATGTTAAGAGAGATGCCGGAAGAAGATTTGGTGGAGCTGGAAATAGACATCCGGGTCTCAACTTCGGTGAGTTACGCTAATCTCACCGATGATCTGTAATTTGTGAACGTACCTCACCTGTAACAATACCGAAAATTGAGTCGCTGCTTCACCAGATCTTGCTTTTTTTGGGAGTATGTTATGTTCCCATCAATCGGTGCGGTTCACTCATTGGTATATTTTGACACTTTCCATTTTAGCGACCACATAAATACTATAAAAATGACCCGGGATTTTATGTATATTTGCAGTTATTTGCCAGCGCGCAAACGTAGGCCTACTTTAAAAATGAAAAGAGTTCATCTGTATGATGTTGCGACAGAAGAAAAACATGACTATAGAGGATACGCCATTAAAGAATTCCAAACTACTTTAATTTCCAACCTTTTTCTGGCACCATAAACCAGTGCTTGACATAAATAAAGTCCAGTGTTGGGAAGTACCTTAAATACATTGTACTTAAAGTACTACTTCAAGTAAGTTTAGAAAACTTGTACTTTACTTGAAGTACATTATCAGAGTATGTACTTGTACTTTATTTAAAGTATCTTGTTCTGGTACTTTCCCAGCAAAGTACAATTCCCAACTTCAAAGCACACTCCCCAAATTTGGTTTTGTTAAATTTGTATCACGAAATTACGCTTTGTCAGCTCCGAAGTAATATTGGGTGGAATATTCTATTCTCACCAGAAATGTGACCAGACGATGCATCGCTCTGTTTGTTCTGGGGGCGGCTTCCCCGTAGCTTATTTAATTCTCGCTACTTCTCGGTCGGTCAGCACAAGCGAGGGGGTTTAAAATATTAGGACGGAAAAATTAATCATAATGTAGCACCTGCGACTGTGGTGAAAAAAAAAATTAAACTTTCAGGTCAAAAAAAAAAGAAAAAAGACAACAGAGGAGAACGTCATAATGTTTTGAGACATTATTTTTTGTCTTTTCCTTTGACTTGAAAGTTCCTTATTGTTTTCGCACCCCGATCTCAGGTGTCATATTATGATAAATTATCACAAGCTCGCGTGCACACTCACTCTTTTTTTTATTAAGGAGAGGACATTCTTTTATGAGAGAATTGCTGGCGGAACTACAGGGCTGACGTCATGCTCTTTCCTGGTACATATAACCGCTTTGGGTGCAACAATCCATTGAAAGTGACGCCAAATTCAGAAAAGGGACTTCTGAATTTCGCTCGATTCCTGAAAATAACTACTCTGTGGCCATTTGACTTTATCCAATATTCGCCGCTGTTCTTGAAAATAGGTCATATACCCCTGACTACCTATGCGCAATTCATACCAGTTAACAATCACTGTATAGTGGAATGAAAGGGCGTCATGAAAGATTGTGTTAAAATACTTGTACTTTACTTTGAAAGCAAAATGTATTTATAGTACTTTACTTCAAGTACATCGCACCCAGTGTACTTACTACTTTACTTGAAGTACATCACGTCTCATTTACTTTGTACTTTCCTTGAAATTCCTTTTAGATGTACTCACAACTTTTATATGTACAATTACTTTTAGATGTACCAATACTCAGTAACTTAACTTAATTACTTTTTGAGTAACTTGTACATGTCTGATACCGCCCGATCAGGCCGAGTTCCATTTGCTCTGAGAAAGTCACACGGGGAAGCGCTACCATTGGAAAAGGTTTAATTAATACTCAAGTTTAGAATCCGATGAGGAGGGCCAAGGCTGTCGTGTAGTCCGGGTCTTTTGTTGGAGGGGCTACTCGGCGCCGGCTCTTCCGTTGGTCTCTGGCTTCGAACTCCTCGTGTCTCCGCCCGCCACGAGCCTCGCCCTTCCCTCCTTCTTCTTTCTCTTTCTTCCACACTCCCCTCCCCTCAAGCCTCGGTTCCCCGGCGGCTCTGAACAGCTGATGTTGGATTTTCTCTGAAGTATTCCTCCAATTTGTGCATCTCGTCGTCGTCGTTGGTGTCGATAGATGTCAATGGGGCCGCAGCTGTTGAATGGGGAGCCGGTGTTGGACGGGCCGGTGTGCGCTCGGCAGAGGGGCCGGGGGCCTGGTCTCGGCCGACGGACTTCCCTCCTCAACTTCGACATTTGCAAGACTTTTTTATGGTGACCTGATTGTCCTTGGTGTACGCCAAAGTCCGCTGGGGCCAGGAAGTCTGGTCGGTCCCGGTGGAGTAGCTGGACTGCAGCCACGACGCAGACGGCACAGCCCATCTTATTTAGGAATGCCGGTGGCTGGCTTCATGTGTATCCTGGTGGATGATGGGGACTTAGCGTAGCCAGAAGGCGTCTGGGTGATCTTCAGGGAGCGAGGAAGGAGGTAGTGTATGCCCCTGGAAGGGCTGCGGGACCTGGTCGGGCAGTTGGGAAGGGTTTGGACGGGGCTGGGTTTCCTATCGTATCCTGAACACGAAGTGGATGGCCTCTTGGCCGTCCTGGGCCGTCCAGTTGGCCACGGTGTGCCGAGGGGGCTGCTGCGGGCTGGGTCTTCAGCCGCCGCCGAAACCACCCCACCTCGTGGGGTGGAGTCTCATCTGCCCACCTGGTCCGTCGAGCCTCTCCGGCGCTCCGCGTCTCCGCCGCCCAGCCTCTGTTGTTGTGATCCATTCCAGGGTTTATCACCCTGCCTCTGCCATCTGGGTTGACAACCGTGTTGGTTGGTCCGCCTTGTTCTTTACCAACCGGGTTGACCACCCTGTCGGTTCGTCTGGCCGGTCCGATGCCGAACAGGTTGACCACCCTGTCGGTCGGTCTGACCAGTCTCCTGCCGAACGGGTCGACCACCCGGTGCGTTGGGCTGGCTTATCCTTTGTTGGAAGGGTTGACGACCCTGGGAGTTGTTCCGGCTGGCTCCGCCGGTATCCCGGGAAGTGAGAGTTCGCCCTCCTGGGTGGCGCAGCCCGTTCTGGTCCCTCGGGGGAGGGGGGGGGGGGGGGGGCGCCTTTCTGGACAGAACAAGCTGTTTTAAAATCTTGGAAAGATTATATTAAGTTCTAGACCGCAGATTATAGCGCCGCGCAAAGGCCCTATCAGATCTCTCACCGACGGGTTCGCGCACTGTTCGGCTATCGCGCTTAGGCCGCGTTGCCTTTCGCGCGCGCGAGTCACGCAGAACGGAGGATTCCTTGTTTTGTCCAGTAGGTTCTCGTCTCCTCGTTTGTATTTTAGAGAGAAAACCTGTAGGTAAGACGTCACAGTCACGTCTTTACCACGTGGGGCCCTTCCCCCTTCGGAGCAAGTGAGGCTGCGAATCCGCTCGCTGCATTGCTCAAAGGATGGGTTCTCCTGAGGACCAAGCCCCCCACCTTCTACTCCAGGTGACGATGACTCTTATCGTACTGGGCCGCCTGTTCAATCCTTGCGGCATCGAGGTTCTCTCTGGAGTCGTGCAACGCATTCAAAAGGCAAACTCTCAACTCCTATACGTATTTAAAAAGTGGGCGCTCTGTTGTACCTTTGTTATTTCGTGACCCGTTCTCCAGCGGAGACAGTAGCTCCTTACCCATGTTTAGAAGCACAGGCCTTACCCCTGTAGATCTGTGCACGGGCGTCCGGATTGCAAAACCCATCTCGACAATGTGTTCGTCCCCTTCCCTGTGTATCCCTGTTAGTGTGATCAGCATGCTCTTCAAGTTTCGGTTCACTCTCTCAGTGATATTAGCCTCATGATGGTATGCTTTCGTCGCCTTGTGCTTTATGTTTAGCGCCAAGCAGGAGTCAGTGATCACTCTGCTAGTAAAATACCTAGCATTATCGCTGAGGAGATATGTGGATGTTCCTGGAAACACGTTTTCAACAGCTTCTCCCTGTTGCGCTCCAAAACCAGCTTCCTCAGCAGGTGTAATCCTACCCATTTCGAGTAATTATCGGTTATCACCAATAAATACTGGTATACTGGTTACCACGGGGAATCCCTTGTAGTGGGCCAACGATGTCGCAAGCAACCATCTCCCACTGGTAGTGTGACTCACTACAGGCTGCATCAGGCCTCTGGGCTTTCCCCCTCGCGGCTTCGTTTTCTGGCAGGCTGGGCACCTACGGGCGTATCGGTGTGTGCCCTGTCTCATCCCCGGCAAGGTCGCGACGCTACATAGCTTTCGAAATGTCTTGCCGCCGCGCCGCCAGGGCCAGCCAGAGCCAAATCGTAGAACTATCCGATAAACCGCCTTCATAACCTCCTGGGAATGACCACCCTGTACGGAGAGTTGTCCCCCTCCTCCTCATCGATTGTTGCGATGTAGCGGAGCAATAAGCCGTCTTGACCCAGCAGGTATGAATCAATATATTTTTTAACCTTACCGCCAGCGTTCCCGGTGTTGCTTGCCATTTCCGCTATATTCCCCAACAACCGCTGACCATAACCGTCTGCCTTTTGGGCCTCGATAAGCTCTACCTTGCTCACCACTTCACCCCAAGCCACGATCCTTTGTTTCCTCGTGCGGCCTCCTTACACTGCGACGAGTTCCTGTTGCGTCGATCCCTCCCCGCTGTCTCGCTTATGAGCGGCCGTGCGGGAAACTCGTCTCTCGCAATCCCCTGCTAGCGTCCCCTCCTTCCATCCACTATCATGGGACGCCCGAGAAAGTGCGTCTGCAACCTTGTTGGTAGAGTCCTTTCGGTACTCAACACTATAGGGATTATCGCTGCAGGGTGAGTGCCCACCGAGCTCACCTCCCAGCCGGCTTTTTTAACCTTTGAATTCAGGCCAGAGCGGCGTGGTCTCTCTGAATAACAAAATTTGTCCGGTCTAAATACCGGTCGAAATTCTTTAGAGCAAACATGACGGCTAGCCCCTCCTTTTCCTTCACGCTATAATTGCGTTCTGGCGGTGTAAGGGTTCGGCTGGCGAATGGCACCGGGCGCAGCTGTCCGTCATGTTCTTGATATAACACCGCACCGACGCCGCAGTCGCTCGAGTCTGTCTGTGCCACGAACGGACGGTTTAAGGTCTGGCAGGCACAAGCTAGGTGTGGCTGCTATCACCTTCCTGAGGGAAGAGAAAGCTACCTTTTGTTTTCGGCCCATGCCCATCTCGAACCTTTGCGGAGTAGCAGGTTTAGTGGCCGTATAATTCAAGAGCACCCTGGAATGAACTGCCGATAAAAACCGACCATTCCAAGGAACCTTTGAAGTCTCTTCGCGTCGCGCGGCGGTGGATAATCAAGGATGGCCCTCAATTTATTCTCGTTCGGCCTCAAGGTACCATTATCTACGACAAAACCAAGAAGCAGACTCTTGAGGCCATCAGCTGTACCTTCTTTGGATTATTCGTTAACCCCACCTTGCTCATTCTGCTCAAGATGATCTGAAGGTGGGCTAGATGCTCCTCGAATGTCTTTGAAAATGAGACAACATCATGCATGTATGCCTTGGCAAAGTTGAACTTCGCGTCCCCCAGCACGATGTCCATGAGCCGTTGGAAACTCGATGGTGAGTTACACAATCTGAACGGAAGGCAGATAAAATCAAACAGCCCCTGTGACAGATGAACGCCGTCTTCTGGACCTCGTCTGGTGCTACCTGTATCTGCAAAAAGCCTCTACTACTATCCAAGGTGGTGAAAATCCTCGCGCTGCCCAACGTGTACCTGATGGACTCAATAGATGGGAAGGTATATGAGTTCTTTGTGTCATCTAATTACGTCGGCGGTAGTCAACGCAAAAGCGAGCCATGCTGTCTTTTTTGTTTTGCGCTAAGACTACCGAAAAACACAGGGGCTCTCCCTACTGAAAAAAAAACAAACATTTGGTGCCTATATGAAAGTAAACGCGTTCATACCGGTAACCGTTTAGCTATACCGGTCACCAGTTTGTCAAAGGGGTCGCCCGTATGGCTCAAAGGGGTCCCCGTATGAGCCATAACGGTCACCTACTAGCGCAAACAGGTCACTCATTTGGCAAACGGGTCACCCGTCTGATCAAATGGGCTACTCCTTTGAGCAAAGTTGTCGCACGTTCGCTCAAACCGGCGACCATGTTGCACAGACGGGTGACCGGTGACCGGCAAAGTATACCGGTTTAATCAAACGGCTCTCCGGAGCCCGTTTGATACTCAACGTACCGATCGGCGGCTTTGGCACGCCTATTTCAGCCGTGGCAGTCTGTTTCCGGAAAGCCACGGGAGCGCCGGTTTATCGGTTTACTATCGTCCACGTAATGCAAGTAATGATATTTATATTTTGATAGAGCTGATGTTCGCTTATACTGCAACTGCAATAAGCGATTTCTTTTATTCGTAAACGTGCGACGTTGGCGATCTGATATTTTTGACAGAACTTTAAAACTTTGGCGTTCTTTGTTGCCTCAAATTAATTATTCAGCTGAAATCTCTCGCGCAGAGGACGCGACCGCGTGAAAGAATATATTTCTAGACTTCATTTCACCTCAATTCAAGACTCATCGAAGGTAACGCGCGAACACGTGGCTGCAAGAACATCGAGCAATGCGAGAGCAGGCCCGCCGTTGTTGCAGTCAAATTACGAGCTCGCGCTGGGTGCTTTTTTGGCTCAGGCGCAAGCCGAGCTTCTGGCCGACGCCATTTCCAGCGTTGCAGCGTGCTGAAATGCGCGCGTTTCGTCAGCTTTCTGTGGCTGCAAACGCGACGTGCAGTGGCAATTCGAAGAGAGGAGAAAAGCGCGTGTACAGCGGTCGGTGCACCATCTCCCCTTGCATTGACTGCATTGACACAAAAAGCCAACCGCAAGTTTTTTTTTTTTTTTTTTTTTAGAATACATGAGGAGAGGGGGGGGGGGGGGGTAGTGTCTCGCTGTCCTGCGCCTTGATTTCGCCGTCGCCCCCTTCCTCCTCGCTGGTCAGCTCTGTCACGTGACCAGAGAGAGGGGGCACAGATCCGGCAGCACGCGCGTTGGCAGTCGCTTTTTGTTTTGTCTGCTTGTTGTCCGTTGCAACTTCGTTTGTCCTGCGCGCATATCGGCAACAAGCGATTCTTCAAAGAAGTCAGAAATATTTGCGGTTTGGATGGGTTCGGCAAAGGAACGCTTGTGCGCCGCATCGTGTTGAAACTTCAAGGAGCCGTTTTAGTGTGTGTGTGGTTGTCCTGCCTTTACCATGTCGACATTTATCTTGGATTACATCTTTCAAGTCCGCTGTTATTATGGTAAGTACATTCCTACCTACTTGTTGGCAACGATTGACCGTTCTTCTACGGGTACACGTCGAGATTATCTATAGAATTATGCAGCGTCTTTTCTCGCGGCAGCCGGGAAAGTAATGTTTCCGAAAGTTTGCCATTATAGTCTAGAATTACTTCGGTTCTGGTTTGCTTTGCAATCTTCTCAGCTGTATAAAAGCTTAGAGTGCCTCTTCACATTTCAGAGATCGCTTGCACGTTTGTACTTATCTAAGGACTAGGATGTAATAAACTTTTATGAGAATTGAAAACAATTTTTGTGTCTGTTTTCCTGCCCATTTGCAAGCACCTGCGCGAGCACATCTTTTTCTACGTGTTTCCTCCCTTTTATAAATAGGCTTATGAGTTCCGGGATGTCTTAAATAAGTTTAAGATAACCAACCTTCCGGGCGATACCCATTTAGGGCTAGCAAATAATTTGCCTATCCGAATGGCGCCTTCAAATGTGTGGTCACGTGGCTGGTCGAACGGGCACCAGTATCGGACGAGCACCCGTATCAACCGGGCACCCGTATTAAACGGGTACTCGTATCAAACGGGTGTCGTTTCAAACGTGTACCCGTATCCCATAATCACGTTTGATATAAACAGGTCGACAAGTTTGCCACCCGCTCAATTCAAACGGGTCGCAAAGTTTGCCACCTGTTTGATTTTCAAATGCATTTTTTCAGTAGGGCTGTGACGGCTGCACGGTCCCTGTGTCTATCAAATCAACAAGAGCCTTATCTAGGAGAACTCGCTTGTGCGCACTGAGCGGTCTGGGATTACAATCCCATGGCCTAGCATCTCCCGTGTCAATTCTATGTTGTAAAATGTTTGTAAGTCTCCGCCTCTCGGTAAACATAGCTGCGTGTCGATGCAAGGCATCTGCTAGCCTCCGCCATTGTTCTGCCGGCCCGTTGTAAGAAGCGACAATCGCTTCAACGTTTCCCGATACGACTCGCGCAGCTAATGTCTGCTCCTCTCGTGATCCGGCGAGAGAGCGTTCTATGCCCTGACCGAAACTCGGTGGGATGGAAAAGGGAAAATGGTGTTGTCAGCGGATTATAGTGGAACCCGTTACTATTCAAGTCTAAGATAATCCCCTCCGGGCAGACGAAGTCCTGTCTTAATATCACAAAATTTTGCATGTCTGGCAGATAGAGAAAACGCTGCCTCCTTCGTCTGCCGTCGAAGCTAAGGTGAGGGCGTATTGCACTTTGCGCCTAAGCCGATCCTGCTGCTAAACGCAGCGCAGTAGAAAAACCCGCACGTGGAGTGCTCTTCGGCGACAGTCTTCGTAGACCTTGTCGCCGATTAGGGAAAAGGTAGAACCGGTGTCAATTAGTGCGTAGTAAATGTTACCACCGATTGCGACGCGCACGTATGTCCCCCTCTCAGATGTCAAACCCTGCGTTCGACATACCGACGGGGCAAACACAAACATGTCGCTGACCGCAACTCCAGCCCCGTTGGCAGACCAATGAGGGGATTTGGCAGCGGCCGGCAACCGTGAGTCGAAAAGTCCAATTAGTGGCGCCGGCCTCTTCTGTTTCCCTGAAACCCACGGGGAGGGGGGGGGGGGGGAGCGGCCGTCGATGTAGACTGACGCTTGATACGCCCAAGCTGATTGCATTTATAGCACCTGACCAGTCCCCTGCCATTGTGTGCTGAGCGTCCGCCGCCACCACCACGCGATGCAGTGTCGCGTCTAGGGTTATTGTAGTTCCCGCGACCCTCGTAATGATTTGCGAATCCGCGATGGTCGGCTGCGCCGCCTCCCCTACGCGGATGCGCCCTCGAAGAGCCCGCGTTGGCTGCTGCGCGCCTCTGTTCAAAAAAGCGACAGTATCTAAGGCGGGGCACAGCAGTTTCGCCAATCCTATGTCCTGTAATGGCCACGTACGGCGCAACGAGTCGTCGCAAGCTCCCGCGCCTCGTCTTTTCCAGGCTGAACCCGGCTCCAGAGTTTGCTCTGCGCGTGGAGGGGGGCGATGCGTCAACTCGGCGAGCAAGCTCGCCTGAACGGTGCGCGCCTCTCTGGCAAGTGTTTCCAGATCAGCAAAATCACGTCCGCGCAAGTAGGGTTTAAATCTAGGGTGACATTGGCGGATCGCCCTAGCCACCTTCTCCGCGTCTGACACTCTAGGTTCGGCTCTAGAGTCGAGCTCCTGGAGAGACCGGATGTATTCCACGAGGCTCTCGTCCGGATGTTGAGTAAGGCTGGCTAGCTCATCTCTGATCCGCATCTCATAGTCGGGAGGTAGAAATTCCTCCCTGAACCGTGCCCGGAAATCTGCCATCGAAAGGAACGGCCTCTGCATTCGTCTCCAACGCGCTGCGTCGCCCGTCAACGCGATTGAGATTATCTGTATCAGGGCTGTTTCATCGGACGCGCCCAACGCGGCAATGTTCGTGTCTAAATCCTGCAGGAAATCGTGTACCGATGATCCGTCGGAGTAGCCGGAATAGCTCGGCGTCGGCACGCTCAACCGTGGGCAAGGCACGGGCGTAGGCGCGGGATTCACCACCCCTAGGGCCAGAGCCATCTGCCATGGAAAACGTCGCGAACATCGGCGTCATGGCGTGCATTAGCTCGGTGACGTCTTCCGTGTTCACCGCTGGAATTGGGGGCTCCAGCACTGCCGCAACGCTCGCTTGCCAGCTCGTGCCTTCTCCCACGTCTGAGTCAATATCCGCCACTGGCCGGGTTGAGGAATCGGGAGGGGCGGCCTTATTCCGAGACCTCGACATGGCGGCAGAACGTTAAACACTGGTGTCTAGGGGAGTAACAAAACTTATAAAGAAAAACAAAGGGTACCTAAATCAAGGAATCGCGATTCGTGGGATACCCTGGGAGGGAACATAAACAACGGCAGACTGATCGGGACCCGTACGAAAATGTCAGATCGGAGCGATTCCAGTTCGGATCCGCGCGGTTGTAAACTTGTGGACAGTTCCGATCCGCTGGATTCTGGTTGTAACAAGTCGGATCCAGTGAGACGCAACGCACTGGAATCGCACGGTGATGGGTGGATCCGATCCGCTCCCCTTGTTCCAGTAGGGTCTGCTCCCAGCCAGCGGGCGCGCACACGCGTGACTGAAGGAGGGGAGAGAGGGGTGGAGGTCGGCGAGGAACTTCCTCGCAGGTCACGTGTTAGGGACAGGCGCATCCGCTTCGGAGGCGCTGCGAGCGGGCGTTCCCCGCGCGCGCGCCTGCTTTGTCTGTTGCAATCGGCGCCGCGCAACGCTCCGAGAGTTTAGTCAGTTTAGTTTCTTCTGCGCTCTCGTGGGGCTGTCGGTCGGCGCCCGCCCGGCGGCGACGTTCGCGCTGTGGGCGCACGGATACAATACTTGGACAACTCGGATACCGCATGCCCGCCGGAACTTCCCGATACACTCAACACTGGATACTGTGCTTGTGCGTGCTGTGTGTGTGTTCCGAGCACCGTGTTTGGTGCCGACGCGCGCCTTGCACTGTCTTTTGCAGTCGGGGGCAGCGCTTCGAGAGTTTAGGTTTCTCTCCGTTCCCGTCGGACTGTCGGCCGGCACTCGCCCGGTCGCGACGTTCGCTCTGCGGGCGCACGGATACTGACGCGCCTATCGTTGCCCTGGATGGATACCCACTCACCTCGGCTTTGAATGTTTATATAGTGTGAAGCTGCCGACCCATTGCAGTTTGGCTCGGCATCTGGATGCGCTGGTGTGCTTGGTGACAATACTTGGACAACTCGGATACCGCTTGCCCGCCGAAACTTCCCGAGACACTCAACACTGGATGCTGTGCTTGTGCGTGCTGTGTGTGTGTTCCGTGCACCGTGTTCGGTGACGACGCGACGACGCCTGGACGACCGTGTGCGCCGCCGGAATTTCCGCTGCGCTCACTACTGAACTCTACAAAAGTATTTCACACGATGCCCTTAGCCGTTATAAGCGAGAGATCGTCGCGAATTCAAACCCAGTCCGTCTGGGTCTGAAATCGCGACGATCTCTTGGTTGTAACGGCTAAGGGCATAGCACGAAATTCTTTTGTAGAGTCCAGTGATGAGCGCCGCGGGAATTTCGGCGGTTCACCGCCTGGGTCTAAAATTGGGGCTGGAAATGCGCGGTTCCAGGCTGGATACAAACTGGTGCCCCAATTTTGGGTCTAGGCGGAACCGGCATTTTTCATTCCGTCCTGTATCTGGCATTTTCGTACGGGGAACCACGTTGGGCTCCAGTTGTGTGGGTCGCCTATCAATTACGCTCTGATCAGTCCGAGTGCCATTCACTCCGAGGAAGACACAGGGGGAAGTGCCACCATTAGAAAAGTTTTAATTGATACTCAAGTTTAGAGTCCGATGAGGAAGGCCAAGGCTGTCGTGTGACCTACGTCTCTTGTTGGAGGGGTTGCTCGGCACCGGCTCTTCCGGTGGTCTCTGGCTTTGAACTCCTCGTGTCCTCGTCCGCCACGAGCCTCACCCTTCTCTCCTTCTTCTTTCTCTTTCTTCCACAAGGGTTACCTCTCTGCCTGCATCTAGCTTTGAAAGACGCTTAACCTGATTTACTTCTGTTCCGGACTTTACCGCAAAAAAGGTAAAAAGGTAACGTCTCTTAAAAAATCTGCGCCATCAATTAGATTCTACAAGCAGGCAAAATGACTGGTTCTCGCAATTCCCTAGGTTAAGTATACCTGACAATCACGTGCTGTAGTGAATCCCAGATCGTCGCCATAATGTAACGAGATTATTCGGCACCACTCGCGAATATTCGAACATTTTTGCAGGAAAAGCTTTGCAGAAAAATGTATTAAGAACAACCTCGCGTCACTGTAGGAAGAACACGCTAACCTGGTTATGAAGAGCTGCGTATTGCTAATTGTTATCGCTGGAGATCGCCTTTACAGTTCTATACCTTCAATTTCCCAGATCTGAAAGAGTGCATTCGCCAATCTCGGAATATGAAGAGATTTTGGTCTATTAATCGGTATGTTCCTTTACGTAGGATATAAATTCTTTAGTCCTGTATGAATGTTGATACGTCTAGGGTTTAAAAGGCACATTTAAATTCTTCATGTACACCCGATTTTCTTTTTTGCTTTCTATATGTGTGGCATCTGTGGAGTTTGGATTATATTTTGTACTCTGGTAGCAAGACCTCTGCTTAGAAGTTTTGATAAAGCAAATTTCTTTTCTTTTTGTCTCATACAATTTATCTTAATTAGGCGGTGAATTCCCTTGAAAAATCAGGAGACAGTTCATTTTTCTTTGAGGTAATTAATTTTTCTTTGGCTTGCATATGATAGGAGACACATCGTTTGAGTGACGGCTGTGAATATTGAAAGTAACAAAAGCACTTTAACCTTTAGCTATAATCTACATCTTGATTCATGAGGGGCTCAAACTGAAAAATTTTAGTGTACCATCATTGATAATTTGGATAAAGTTAAAAATATTTAAACTTACGTTTTCACTCAGGAGTAACCTCCTTTTCTGTACATGTAGCTACCGAAGGTGAGGATTCTTGTCTGCATTTATGAAACCTTATTTATTTCTAGCATAATCTTTAGACCGTGACCTAAGGCGTGCGCGAAAGCGTTTAAAGGGCATGTGTTTTGGTAAGCTATCTCCCCTAGGCTTCTGTGAATCAATGCTTTTCATGACACCAATGAGATTTTGTTCATTACTTGAACAGGTGTTGCCTAAGCGTTCCTGACTTGTAAGCGTGTAAAAATATGTTTACTATACTTTTAGACATAAACCTAAAGAAGGTATTGAAGGCCCTCTTGAGCGCGTCTTAACTCCGGCATCCCTGTCGTGCATGCCGACAGCGTGTGAGTCGGAACATTGACGGGCACATTCAAGGAAGTAAATTTTAGCCGCAAAATTGAGATGGTAGATCAGACATATTGTACCCCTAATTCTTATGTTTTTTGAAAAGAGACGTCATTCCGCTGCGCGTAGTGTGAAAATGTTTAGTTCTCGCAAACATCCGGCAAATTATAGATGTTACAAAGACGGCTTTTCCTACATAGGTATTTTAAGGTAACTTTGTATCTGGTTATTAAGGCTGCGGTCCCACGGCAGCCATCTTGAACAAGGCGTTAGTTCAACCAATAGATGGCGACACGCAGCCGTGGGGTGGCCGAAATATTGGTTCACAGAGGGATGGCTCGAGTACCATCACGTTCCCATCGTGGCCTTGCTCGCGCCGCTGCCAGCTGTGCTTAGCTGGCTCAATAGCGTGGCCCAGCAAACTCATGTATGCGAGAATGTCAGGCTGATATAGGGATATGCGGTTCGCCGGTGGCCACGGGCTTTCGCATTACATCTTAACAAGAAGGAATCAATTGTTGATTGACGTGTCAATATTCTGTGAATAAAAAATTCTTCTGCAGGAATGCACGCTCAGTAGACTCAATCTTCCAAGAAACCAGTGGAAGCGGACGTCTAGTAAACTGGTTCGCGATTCACGGTATTTACCTCGCCATTATAATGACGACTGAAAAGTTACTTCACGAAATATTGTGTTTCACGGCATCCGGAAGATGCTGTATAGGTCACATTATAGTTCCCAGAAAACAAACGCCGTTGCAATATTTTCGGCAGTACCGACACACATTATGTTTTAAGTACAGCTTAGGAGGAATATGATGAAAAGCATCAGTATCAATAGGAAGACGTTTATTAGCAATGAAGACGCTATTATGGAGCGGCGTTTAGTGACGGCAAGTGATGAGCGTTCGGGAATTCATAAGTTTATATGATTGCAAACTATAGACGTGCGGACAAAGAAGACCTGTTTTGTCGGCAGATGGAGTTGCGGTGATGACCTGATATCGGACGACTCGTGGCAGACGAACAAGCAAGTTTCGTCTCAGCGAATGGTAAGCGTCAAGTGTCCAGCACAGCACGTCGCTACCGACGTTGTCGACGTTTCGAGCACTTACCGCTTTTGACAAAAGTTTTGGCACCTGGGCTAACTTTGCGGAGAGACTCGAAGTCTTCCTCGAGTCCAGCGACATCATGAACAGTAACTGAAAACGATCCACTATTCAGTCGGTGGGTGGAAAAACGTATCCGCATCTGCGGAGTCATGGTCGAATCGTACTGTAAGTGATTGGAAGTTTATACGATGCATGCCACGACGTCCACACGCGTCATTGACGTTCTACGCTCTCTTTTTGCTACTTTTGGCCCACCGAAAATAATTTTCTCTGATAACGCGCCGAATCTTCTGTCAAATAAAATAAACAAGTTTTTGAGAAAAATAAAAAGGCATCAGGCACAACATTAGTGCACCATATCATCCTGCAACTAGCGGGCAAGCAAAACAGATGGTGTGTGAAACGAAGATTCTTGAAGCTTACGGAAGAAGCAGTTCAGTGAAATATCGCCAGGTTCTTGTTCCGGCAGCACGCGACGGTCTCATCTTCCACGAGAAAAACACCCGCCGAAGCAATGTTCGGCGGACGAAGAGCCACACCCCTCGACCTCATGACACTATGGCCTACGAACGAAGATCGAGAGACTCCCAGATAGGGAGTAATGGCACTTATTCGATCGGACAACTCGTCTACGTGAGGAATTTCAGCGGAAGTCCGGCCTTTGAGGTAAAACTTGAGTAGAAAAGGCTCTATGTTGTTTAGCCAGATGGTGTCATCCCTCTGACTATGTTGCATATCAATGCCCTTGAGTGTAAATGTAACGAAATCACAAAATATATTTATGTATTGTGTAACTGCCTTGTATTTTGTGGCAGGAGCTATGCTGGTGATTTAGACTTTTCACACACGGCTCCTTTTTTATTTTTCTCCTCATACTCTTTTGCGGTTTCGGTAGGCTACAAGAATCTTGTGGAACGGGGACACTACCTCAACGATGCCATTTGTTCCAGGTGGTCCATCAGGGGATGCTGCTAGAAATCTGTCCTTCATATTATTGAATAAGCTGCACTTTCGCGCATTACAGTTTTCATGTTCCACGTACAGTTGTAAAGCAGCATCCTCATTGATTCTGCCATATTCTGTTGCGGGTGAAAAAAAGTCTTTTAGTACACGATATTTGAAACAAGTCTGGCACTGTACGTTGTTGTTCGATACCCACTAATGTCGTCGTCCTTATAGAGCCTCATCATTTAATCATTACCTCGTCACCTCATATTGCTCTTCATCAGCAATAAGTACAATAGGCTACCGCCATATTACAATACATGAATTAAAAAACTGAGTTGTTCAGTCCTCCATTATGTTTATTATTTATATAATGTTAATACGTTACATTACCTCAAGACGATCGACGTCTATCGTCGATCTTTAAATGTACCTGTGTATAAATTAGACGCACAATCACAAAGAACACGGCGTGCCGCCTCTTTTTCTTTGGATCGTCTTTTTGAAACCAGCGCAAGCTGGCGTTTTCTCTTCTGAGACGACTGACTTCTATGAGCAGTGTGTACAAACAAATTTAGGGTGATATAATAACCGTCTCAGCCTTAAAGATAATTCTTACGAATCAACGATGAAAGCTTGTATGTTAGAAAGCATAGAAATATAACACTCGTTTATATATCAACTTCCCGAAAAATTTGTTTTTAGTTTGATTAGCTAATCGCAACACGCGACCGAAACCATTGGTATATCTAGAGTATATATAATTCTCTGATTGAAACCAATTGCAATATTATGAAACAATTAATATTTATAATACATCCAGACGCCACAAGAGGCAAGAAATATATCCAGAAACTTCTTCAGTATACATCTAACATAGAGTAGGAATTGCTTTACGTACTACTCACCCGTTTTTTTTTTTTTTCAACTTATATGGAATACACAAAGTTAGATAAGCAAATGAGCTATTTACATCAGATACGCGGGTTCCAAAATGGACGGCATGCCCCACCTACAAAATACTCGCTTATACAACAATTAAAAAATTATAAGTTGCGAACATGTAGTCCGAAAGAGTATAAATTTATTCTTATGAATGCTTGAACATGCTTAGAGAGTACGCGGACTATGGGTTGCGCACCTTTTATCGGATCATAGTCGTTTGCTTTTAGTTTCTGTGAAGCCTGTAACGGCAAGACAGAAAGGTCATAAACTTTCAGGAGAACACACGAGTTGCTTCTCATAAAGATAGCCAAGTTCTCTAATGGTGCCAACAAAGTTTCTATTTTGATTCTGTTCGGGTCAACGAGCTTTCAGCGGCTATTGATTTTGCGAAGCCTCACGTTCGTGAAATGCTTGTTGACGCATTTTATAAAATTGACGAAATAAAACAAAGACCGGGAAGCGACATATTTACCAAAAAAAAAAAAAAGACTCCTTTCTGCAGTCCCGCCATAGTGTATGGGCTCTCCGAGAGTGCGCAGACCTAACGAAGAAAGCGAAGTCATGTGGTTTAAAAGCCAGGAGACAGCTGGGCATGAGTAGCAACGTAAGAGGAATTGGAGAGGTAAATGTATTTGGAGAACATGGTGGCAGAACAAGAAAGAGTATTAAGGTAACCAAATTTCTGAAACGTGAGTGAAATGCTATTTTATCAGCTCTAGCAGGAGCAAAATACAGTAACTTCGCTCTCCCGAAAGCAAAAAAAAAAAGATATCTGGAGGAACAAAACAAGATCGCTTATGAACTAACAAATATGTGCGGCTACTGGTTTGGAAGAATTGATTTTCCTAGACAAGAAAATGAAGTCAGTATACGCCAGAAAAAAAACACAGTCAAGCCAACAAGAAAAACAGTTACGGGTTTTAGTTGAGCTAGTTGGTACATACTGTTGGCAATCAGGTCAGAAGATTGCGTGAGCACCTCGTCAATTACAGTTCACGAAAAAGAACGCCAATTTTTGCGGTTTGTCACACCCAGTTTAGTGGTAGGCTAAAATGTTGTTTTAAACGTGTTTAATGTGCCGTAGTACGAAGAAAAAAAGGCCTAGGCTGGGATGAGGAAAAAGTAAAAGTCAGTTGTTAGTCAGCGGTGTGAATGTCCAGTCCTTCCATTCGTGTTCTTGTTTTTTCCGTGTTCAGCTGACCTGATTGCCTACAGAAAAACAGTGTTTCGCACGTACACCAAGTAGCTGCTTAAAACGCGAAAAGTTACAACGCCCAGAAAGATAAACAGTTAGGTATAGCATACTGTTTGTATTTTCATATTTCTACACCCGTGCTTTAGGTAAAAAACAAAAAACAAATCAATGTTCGCTTTACACAAAACATATAGGAATCAATAAAATAATAGTTTAACATGTTTTAAGTAGAATACGTACCAACTCACCCAATTATTCATTACGTTAAACAGTAGGAATCGTGTTACTTGCGAGATTAGGATTAAAATGCTTCCGTCTGCCATTAAGTATTAAAATGCGTTTCGTATTTTTAGAGTTTTACTTGGACCATATATTAATTTCATCGTATATCCCTTGGAGTCTACGTGCATCTCAACGGTTCTGGATGGAATGTGATAAAACATATATAATAACAGCACTGTCTTTTATCAACAAAATGTGCGATATTAGAACTCATAATAGAAGTTCTTGAAAGATGATTAGTGGCATGAATTTCAACAAAATGCACTTTTGCGAATACAACACACTCAGCAACATGTAAGGGCAAGTGTCAATGTGCTTCCTAAGTGATATATATATATATATTATATATATATATATATATATATATATATATATATATATCTATATATATATATATATATATATATATATATATATATTGTAGTGAAGAAGACGACAAGCCTGGAGACCAGAAAAGAAGGACGACGATCGCGCGCGTCATATGTAAAATCTGACCCGTATTCAGTGCCATCAGTTACACCACCTTTCTTGTCTCGCTATTCTTCTTCGCTTCAATATATATATATATATATATATATATATATATATGTCAAGTAGCAGAGAGCATTTCCATCACGAACAGCGTTGTTTCGCGCAATACATAATGTCGAATAAATGCCGGTCTCTTAATTCGGTTATATGTGATCCCGCGCCGCTTTAGAATATATGCACGTTATTTTCATGGTTACTGACTGAAGCATATATTTAAAATGCAGAAACTATGCCAATTTCCTATCGAAAGAAGAAGGTACTTGAAGCGCAAAGAAGAACTTTACAACAAGTTCTGGCTCGCTTAACAGAACGCCCATGTGTCCATAGAAGACGAATGCACCTTATGTGCGGGCATTCCGGGGAGGGGGGGGGGGGGGGGGAGGATCAATAACATAGGAAGCGAAAGCAATTCTACTGCGAGTAGAAGATGTACAGTATGTGTGTTAGAAGATGTGGAGCCTTACAACAGAACTTCGATTTAACCAGCTTAGGAAAGAAAGAGAGTGCTATCGTCAAAGAATGTCAACCACGAAGTTTTTTTACAGCTTAAACTCACAAGAGATGGTCCCCGTTCAGGGCCATGGTTAGGGAAAGGAATTCGTGGTAGCTGAAAGTGGAAGGTTTTCTCCGTAAACACTTGTCCGCGTTGGAGCTTGGTGGCCCTGTCCTGGTCAGGAATTATGAAGAAATTTTATAGTTCCTACAGGGTGGAATCACAGGGTTCTCAATTGACGTGGAAGACCTCTTCTATTCGGTCCCTCATGAACCTCTTCTTAAGGCTGTCAGAATTTGTATTCAGAAAAATGGAGAGGTCCCACTTCGAAATGCGTGTGGTCTCTCAGTCGCATGTATTTTGGAGCTTCTGAACCAAACACTTTAGCACCACTTTCGTATCCTTCGAGGTAGAGCTGTTTGTACAGAAGCGTTATATCTGTATCGGTTTCGTAGTAGCACCAGTACTGTGTGACACGTTTCTTGCAAATTGCGACACGCGTATCTCTGAGAAAATGGAACAGGAGGAAGATGTAAACGTTTTTCGTTACGTAGACGAATATTTGGTGTGTGTGTCCTGCCCTTTAATAGACCCTTTGCAAAAATCCCAAAAGCCCGCGCGCGCCGCGCGACGAATAATGGGAGTCCTCGGTACGCCCCTCCTCCCGCTACCACGCGACCACGTGGCATACGCGAGACGCGCAGGTTACCACGGCAACAACAGCCGATTCAGGCGAGCGACGAGCCAACGGCTGCCCTTTCTCATCCCTCTCCTTTGTACCGGCTCTGTCGTCTGCTGCACCACGCTTTGTCGAACCTGGTCGAAACGTGCCACGGGTCCGGTGCGAAATAAGTGGATTCGGTGACACTTCAATACATAAAGGTAATTTACGACAAATAACGTATTCAATAAGTTTACGTGTCGCGATGCCTTTACGCTGCCACAGTCACGGTACGCGCGCCAACGACGTACGACTCGGCGGATGGGCGGGATGGCGGATGGCTGCAACGGCTGCTGGCGGTAGCTACCGGGACGCGCGCGCAGTCGCGGAGGTGCAACGAGAAAGCGCGTGATGTGTACCGATGGTTCCCAAAATTTCCTGCCGTCGTGGCGCTGTACGTTTTGCAAAGGGTCTATTGCGGATGATCCAGCAATCGCGAGGTTTTAAAACTGTTCGCAAGATGTCCCTTCTGGTTAAAATTGTGGAGCGAGGGTCCGCCACCGCGCCCAGGGGACACTGCCGTCCCCCCATAGGATGCCTCCTGGACGTTCCATCAGCTAGGTTGCTGAGGCAAGCTTGCCCATACTGAATGTTGGAGTCCAGAACCTGTAAAAGGGGGAACATGCCCAAAGCACCGGAGGGCGGACGGAGGGCACGGAGACGTGTAGGTGGAACGCCACGGTATCAGCTGTACTTTCCTACTAACAAACCATTCCTGTTTCACTAATTAATGTAGTTTCTTGTTTTGGAAACCCCGGCTTCGTGTTGTTCCTCGGGATGGGCATGTAGAAAGGCAACCTTACCACATTGCGCCCAACGTACTTTTGCTGTTCTTTTGTTGGAGCCGACACGGGGCTGGGTTCCCTCTCTCGATAAGCTTTTTTTTTCTTTTTTCAACCGGGGTGTTTTTTTTTTGTTTTTTTTTGTTTTTTTTTTGTAGTAGTGCACACTGTCGGCGTTGCGTGTATTCGCGACAGCGCGATTGCTTGTTGAACTAGAGCCTCAAAGCCTTACATAGTCACGCGGGTGACGCTTTGAGAGAGTGTTTATCTTTCTCGAGTCGTGTTACCGTCTGTTGCGGCACTCGTTTTTCTTGTGTGCTTGGCGTTTTTTTTTTTTGTTTTGTTTTCGCCATGCTTCCCGAACTACGGTCGAAGATGAAAGATGGCGAGGAGCCTGAAGCAAGCGTGAACCAGTGTTGGACAAAATACTCGATAAAAGTATTTAAGTTAAGTTAATAAATACCTGCTCCATAAGTATTTAAAATACTACTCAAGTTACTTTCACTGAAATATCTTGAGTAGAGTACAATACTTAGAAATATTTCATTACTTTTGAAGATACTTCCGCATTCTGTATTTTATATCGACGTCAGAAGAACACAACGAGAGTTATAGGGGTGGGCAAACCCGGTTT
>JABSTQ010008156.1:0-25200 GCA_013358835.2 Ixodes persulcatus | reverse complement strand
CCCTGAGAGCAATTGGGAAGAATCAATTGCTAACGATGACACCTTGGAACGTCTTCAGTGATTATATCTAATCCCTCAGTCTACAATAGACGTTTGACCTCGAAACTGAATTTAACTTCTCGTACAGCAAGGCAACTGATACTTTAGGGGTCTCAAGAACCCGTGAAGGGGTTCTAACTGCGTATTTAAAGAAACAAACAAGAGGCTCGCTATGAGCAATATAATGGGCAGTTCTGGGGTGTATTATATGCGATTTTGTACTCTATTTACCTGGGCACTAATCTTCGGAACGAGACGACGGCGCGTTTAGCCCGCACTCCCTAGAGAAGAGGGCCATAGTGCTGAATTTCTTTGTCGCCTTTCGAAAGCCCCCACAGGGCACAGATTGGACATGAGTGCTGCATCAGGCTTCAGCTGGAATTCATGTTCTTACTGGCTAAACACAAGTCTCAATCAAACACTGCCACAGATTGATATCCAACTTGTGCCCCGTGCTTGCCTCTGGCAGGTTATTTACCAAATACAGCACTAAGGACTTGGTACACATCAAGCGTTTCACGCAGTGCACATCATTGTGTCGACCAGGGTCGTCCTCTTTCCACCTATTTGTCTGTCTTGACGCAGGGCGGCTGACATTTTCATGTAGTCATTATAATATTTCGTGTTCAGAAAAGTGTAGATCCAGGCGTCTCCAAAAAAACAAGCACCGAAACATTTGTGCCAGTATGACGTTATTTGTTTTCTTGTGATGTCATTGGGGCCCATCAATTCAGCTAATCTAAACTTTTACGCGTTTTGCACAAACATATATTAGGGCACAACTAGGACACAAGCCTACCTGCGCGAAATGCAACTCTGCGAGAAGCTTGATTTGATCCATAATATTATAATTAGAGGCAGACTCTTTTTTTTCAGTCTCTCCTTAGCAAAGCTTATCGAGGTACTTTTTGGTCATTGCCAGGAGACGACAGTCAAACGCGGATCTTGAATGAGAAACGAGCACTTCAAGGGTGCTCTTCTTCTGCTTGACTACACTCACTGCAGACATTCGGGCTGTGGCACTTTGTTCAATCGCCGCGGTGACAGGATACAACTTCCTCTAAAATCCTAGTAGACCTCCCCATTATCCTACATAACCCGCAAAACCGCTTGGGTTAACTGTGACGCTGGTTTACCAAAAACTAAGGATTCTTCAGAGAATCACGAATGACCAGGAACTGTATTTAAAACTCTTTTATTGCTTAAGCAGGTTGTTCGCCGCAATCTTATATAATCAGCAAAATGGCCAAACATCAGCCGATGGCCGAGACCCGGCTGTGTGCCGCTATTCAAGCCGCTGACTGTGATGAGCAATGATCGTTAAATAAATATGTATTGATCCATATTTACAGTAGAAACATTACATATATTATGTGCGTGTTCTTATACTCGGTTGTGTGGTAGAGGTCTGTGGATATCGGAAGTTTCAAATAGTTACCAGATAATATGTTCGCTATTCGATTATGTTCGCAGAACACTTTCGCTGTTCGAATTATTGAAGATTTTTCTAGTAATTGAAAATTCCGAATATCTTCAGAATTCTTCGATTTCTAACATCAAGCTTCACTGTCTTGCACTGGTGTGCTAGGCGAAACGGCTAACGTGTTGGATCATCTTAGTTATTAGTTCTATGGTCTCGAATATTTTGCTTCCTCTTGTAGGTCAGTTTTCTCTAGTTACACTGGACATTCTTGCTCGACACCCAATTTTAAAGGCTAGTTCCGCAACCGAAATCCTTGAGCCAAATTTTTAAAAAAATGGGGTGGTCATATCTTTTCTTAAGTTACACAACTCATTTTATCGGGGCTTTTTCTTTCATTAATACAGGTATGTGAAATGTTTCTCGTGTAATAAAACTGTCCCATCCCATGCGAATATGCCCTCTGAAAAAACAATTCTAGCCGCGATTTCTCAAATTCTTTGGGCTCAATGCATTTAAATATAGAATATTCGTATTCGAAACAAAAGTGTATTCACGGTGAAATATTCATATTCCCATACAATTGTATATAAAAGTTTCTATATATGCGCAGACCTCTATCACACAAACATAGATAAAAGAAAAAGAGAGGGTTTAAGCGAGCTTAACCAGCTGCTACCTTTCTTTCCTCAGTGAAGGTTAACGACCAAACTATTCTCCTGAAGATGCCGTCCTAAACATTCTTCATTGAAGTATGCTCCTAAACTCCGAAGGAGTACCTGTACACTGACATATTCTCTTTTTTTTTTAGATCAAGAGTTGGGTTTTTAAGCCCGGAAGATTCACTAATCCGGAATACAGTGCCAGAGTTGTGAGTAAATTACAGTTCAATGTGTGTATACTGCGTGTTTCAAATCCTGCGAAAAAACACACTACCGACCTGTTGAGCAATGTTGTTGGTTCCAATACCGAAGCAGCTTTTCTATGGTGCCTGGAAAACGTCTCAGGTCCAGACAGCAACGGCTTCAAAAGCGCAAGTCACTGGGCCTTTATGTTTGATGGGTTCAGCAACGATTGAACGCGCGCAGAAACACGACGAACACATCAGGATGTTGCGCTTTTGAAGCCGTCCAATAGACCGACCTCACCAGCGGTTGCGCGACGCCAGCGCCGCCGGGATGCATTCCGAATACAGTGATGTCTCATTAACATGAACGCCTCCCTTCCCCCCACAAATTGTCTATAATGTGAGTTGTCCCTATTAGCGAGACGAAAATGCATGTATATTCCCAGTTTGTCCCCAAAAGGGTGTCCATATAGCGGGGTATCCATATTGACGGGGTCTATATTAACGGGGTTCATATTAACGAGACATGACTGTACATGTAGTTCTGAGAGTTTTTCGGCCGCGTGAGTGCGCGTTGTTTGCCAGGCGTTTGGAAATTTTCATCTTAGCACGAGACCTTTCATCGGGTCTTTACTCACGGTTTTCCATGGGTGGCTTCATCTATTGTCGGCCAGGATATGCTACAATAACTGCACCAGACAGAAAGGCATCGTATATTCTGTCTTTCCCAAAAAAACGCAGCCTCCGAAAATGGTGGCTAAGAAAGATAAACAGGGTCAAAAAGAGCGGCAAGAAACAGCGTCTTTTTATTTATATATTTTGCGACCTGCATTATAATTTATATCTAACCCATTGTACGTGAGCCAAGGAATCTAAGATTACAGGACACGTGACTTAGTAGGGCGTTTCGAAGCTTTCTCTACGTTGGAATCTCCTTGAGCACTCGCTATGTAGTTCTATCTCAATCAGGACCTCCGCGCAGCGTTGCGACGGCCATTTTAAAGCTACAGCTTTAATGAGCTCGTGTCGCAGAAAAGCGGCGTCGGCGTCTGTATCGGTGTCGGTGGCGTGAGACAAAAAACTTGATTGGTCGATAGCGTCATGACGTCACAGTCACATGACGTCGCCCGAGAATTGCAAGCAACCTACAAAGCTCACATGAAACGTGACGTTGCACGTGAAAAAAAAAGTGATTAAAACAGGACATGTAATGCGAATTAATGGTCGCCGCATGTCTCAAATGATTCCACTGTATAAAGTAATTCATTGCTCCTAAAAAAATTGAAGGATTTTAAACGCAGCGCGATTCGCATCCAGAATCAACTACCGAAAACCGACACGCCACCGACTAGCCCACGCCGACAAATTTTTTTGTTGTTGCTAGGCCACGCAGTCACGCTTGCATAGCTTGAAAACGAGCGGGGGTTTATATGTTTAGCTATCGCATTCTTGTCTTAAAGGCCAATCTTAAGCGTCCTCCTGCAATTTTAATGTACTTTTTGTTGGATATATTTTGTTGGTTATAACTGTTATTTTGACGACAAGTTTCAAGCACAACTACACTTTAAAAAATCAACAAGGTAACTTAAAAAAGAAGCAGTGGTACCCGATTTACATCGCTCGAAATTACACCAACCTTTTTAAAGCCCTCTTAATTTATTTAATTTTTTTCCGTACTAAACGTAAAAACGCCGGTTAATACAATTTACAAGTGGAACACTTATCGCCAAAAAGGCAGCAGAATAACTTGACTTACACTGTGATGGTGCATTAACACCCGTCGGGACAGAAGAAAAAAAGCTTCCACTGTCTAGCGTTTGTTAGCATTCGGACCTTGTGCAAACAAAATAAAACTGAATATAAATTGCACGCGAAAACTCATCTCCATCCAATGTTTTTGGGTACCTGGCATGGTTGCTGCTTTTCGACAGAATCGAGTTGCTACGGCGCGTCATGCATGGTCGTCCTGTAGGTAGTTTATCATTTTTGCGCAGGCTTCTCCCCACAGGTCATCTGCAGCCTGTCACAGAAACCGTCAGCCAGAATAAAACGACTTTTAGAAAACTATCGCTCCCCGAGAAAGTCCATTTAGCCTTTCCTTATTCGTTGTCGTTTAAACGTCATGTACGAGCCTGGCCACTACCAACGTCGATTTCGCAGCGACACACCCGATGCCTTTTCGCGGTAAAATTATTTTTTAATGCCCCCAAGCGCCGACGCCACGTGTGATGCCGTACATCTTCGTACCTACATCACACGCAACGTCAGCGCATGGAGACAATGAAAAATAATTTTACTGTCTTGAAACACGCGAGAAGAGCTACATGATTGTAAGAGATTTGGGGAAATAAGCATGAGTGATAAGTTTATCGCATGCACAGTGCCAAAGACGCTCATATTGGCCAGGCAACGCTTTCAGTACGACGATGTTTCAAAGCTATCTTGATGCGACTAGTTTTCACGACCCTTTCGAAGCTTCGAAGCTTTGAAAGGGTCCAAACATGCGATCACCATGGCAACCGACGGCGATGAGCCAATCACCTTGAGAGGTTTTTCGCCTGTATGTTGGTATTTGTTTGTCTCCGGCCAGCAGGTGGGAAGGTCATGGCGCTACTTTCCCAGATTCAGTGACTTTAGTCCCATCAACTCGCAACATCTTCTGCACCTGGACTTGAGGTGAAACAAAGTATAGGGAGAACATATTCCACTCTGCTCATTTGCGTGCCTACAGCACCAAATACTATCCTACTGGTGTGTGCCGCTTGTACCACGGCCATAATTATGATTGTTTTTTTAATTACCTACCGGTGGCTAGCGCCATCGCGGATTGAACACGAGTGCCAGCCAAACGACGATGTCGCCCTTGCGTTCAATCCATGCTGGCCTCAGTCATGCGATGTAGGAAATCCAGCCCTACGTTCTCATCCGCCCCGGAAGTGTGGCCTCAGCCTGTAACGGCTGGAGTTCCTGTAGACAGCCCATCGGCAGTGCGGGCTACTGCAGAACAGGAGTCTTCTGTCTCAGTCTGTGTTACTCTGCCACTGCAAGGCTGGTATTGGTGACATAATGAGTGAACAAAAAAGACGCGCGGGGAACAAGCCAGTTGGAGACATATTTGAAGTGTCCCTTTGTTCCATAGCTCATCTGTTCTTTCTCTTTGCCACCAGGTGGCCTCATTTGTAGGATACAACGTCGTGAATGCACTCATGGTGGGTTTTAAGGTAGGTACAAAACTACACCGTTTATCCAGTTTAGTCAAGAGGCTAAAAATACGGTAGAATGATCGCACAATGACGCAATTTGTTTAGTACTTTTACTTAGAGACCGACGACCAGTTCGCGCTTTCCACTTTTCCCCACTTCCTCCTATCCCCTCTTCTACCCTGTCCACCGTTGTCTGTGTCCTCCTCCCCCAGAAAAGGAGGATATTCTGCATTGCATAATCTCGTATCGTGTCGTTGGCCTTTAAGTGAAATAAAAAAAAATCTATCTAAAGATGAATTAAGGGCCACTGAAACATCGGGTTTCTGGATGTCTTTTTAAAGGGGTTTTCACACAGGAAATGCTATTCAGGGAGGGACGTACGTGACGTCAGTGATCGTCGGAACCACCAGGACTCCATCCCCAACTCGAGCATTCTCGCAAACGACGGGGGGCCGGGAGAGATATCACAGAGACGTTTAAAGGTCGAATTCTTGACAAACAGGGCTCGGTGCGAGCCGACGATAGTAAAAAAAAAAAAAAAAATTGAGGCACACATAAAACGGCGACATGCGAATATGGCAGCGGTGTTGTTAATGCAAAGGACAACGAACTGCTTCTGCCAAATAAAAAAAAAATATTTCTTAAATGGGTTATGCAGCACACACTCACACAAAAAAAAAACAAAAAAAAGAAACGTGTAATTGAAAACCAGTTGCACGAGGAGCGGCTTAAGGACTACATTGATGAATAGTGAAGAACCTTACGGGTGCCTCGGACGACATGAGTAACAGCAAGAGCCACAGGTTTGCCGATTCCGATGCCACCGCCAGCATCCCTCTGAGAAAAATTTGTCAATCCGCCAGATTGGCAAACAAAATACCGCCAATTGTGAAGAGATTCCACGCCAAGGCAGGGACCGTTTGTGCTGTCCGAGCAGAACCTCCCCTTCATCCTGGGATGTATATGTCAAAGGCGTGGCGTCGTAATCGTGTAATGCGCATCCCGGGGACCAGGGGGAGGGATATTTCTCCCGCGTGAATACCCGTTGACCTAACTAGATTTTTGCGGTTCTCATTCTTCCTATTACCGGTTAGATTGTCAGCCCTATTCGTATATGTCTAAATGATTACAACCTTGCTTAAAAAAAAAAATATGAAAAAGCTAAACTTAGGCTAGACTGCTTACAGCAGGGCTTACATACAGTTTTTTTTTTTTTTTTTTAAGCTTTACAGATTTGTTTTAAAAACCGTGAAAACTAGACTCATGCAATTTGTTTAGTGCAGTTGGCCAAGTTAGGCCAGGGAACATAGTATATGGGGCTTATGGTAACGACCAGTTTGCTAATTAAGTAAGATTTTTTTCATGCACTTTTTTTTATTAGTGAAAACAGAAATATGGTTCCAAGTAAAAACTTGCTGAGCGTCACCCAATACTACTAACTCATTCATTTTTAGAAATACTTTGATCGCGTGTGAAGCGTACTAGTGCCACGCGCGTCTCCGAGCAAGCGCACCCGTGCCGAATGGTCATCGTGATTGGCTCCCACGCGAAGTGCCGAGGTTCGATGCCTGGGAGCGGACGCACCTTTTTAATGCGAAAGAACTGTCCCATGGAGCGAGCCGACGTCATCAGCCACGCCAAACGCCGATAAATTTTCGAAGCCGCGATCTGAGGCACCCCAGCTTTGAACCCACGCAGAAAGCGACGCAAAACGGCAGTTGTATGATGCCGCCGCGCGTCAGTTTCTCACCATGGCGCTGCGTGTCCGCGAGGCAGCAGTTTCACCGCTCTATGCCCAAGGTCAGCGTGGCTCGAGCTCTTCCGTCGACGCAAGAACGCCGCAGACGAAACAAGGGAGCGGAGGAACGGCTTGCATGCTTTCGCATTCAAAACTTATAAGTGCTTAGGTGTACCTCGAACGTTTTATTTCTGGAAATGTCACGTTCTGGTGAATTCGAGAGCCCTGTTGCTTATTCGAGGTCCGAATGTTCTACGCGCCATCCCTACTTCGATTGTTCAAGAAGCCCACGCGTGAACCTTATAAGGTACACGCGTGGGCTTTTTGAGCAATCGGAGCTACGCGGAGCCCCCTATAGGGGGCTCCGCGTGGCGAGTCGGAGGCGGTCTCGCCCCAGCGCTCGATCCTGCTGTTTCGACGACATCTGCGCCTGCTACGCTAAACCTCTCTTTTTTTTTGTACTGGGCGCTAGTTCACCCAATTAAACGTTTAGTTACTTCAGTTATTTGCCACCTCATCAATTTTCATTCGTGACAGTAGTGTGTCAAATGTACCACTCGTGAAGCACGTACTAGGCTGCGGCTCTGATAAGAGACGCAAAAATCACGCGGGCGGCTTATCGCAACCGCTAGCCTTGTGCCTGCTGCACGAGGGGTAACTTTGGACTACTACTGCGCTTCTCACGCAATCAGTATTTCTGAACATTACTCATTTAGTGGTTTTCTATTACGCTGTGCAAGTTTCTAATTGGAACCATATGTCTAGCTACTAATTAAAAAGTTAATTAACAAATTTTATCTAGTTAGCCTGCTAATCGTTTTGATGAACCTTCTACACTACGACCCCCTGGCGGTATTACTGACCTGCACCAACCACATAAGTGTAGCGTTTATGGTTTTTTTTTAACAAATCTGTAACGCTTAAAAACAAAACTGCATTAACCTGGCGGTCTATATTTTAGATTATTCTCTTCCGGTGAGCATATCAGAAAATCGGTCAATCGTTGCTCAATTATTATATCCCAGGTGGTAATTGTAGCGTCCGTTCTCGAGGCATCTAAATATTAATTTGGATGTGACCCGTGCGACTTTTATTTTCTTATCAACTTATGAGCTCTAAATATAATCTGAAAATATTTGACCAGTGTATAAATTTCAATCTGAAGGCGACTTCCCGAAAAATCTCGGACATAAAATACAAAATACATATAATAGGATCACTAAATTTTAACTAGCATATCTAAGTGAAGCTGAGGATAAGAACAAGGAAGCAAGTTGCATATTACTATGGGCCGGACGTCGCTCTTAGTATGTCGCTATGAAGAAGTCAATCCTCTAGTTTCGATTGATCGTCCTAACCAGTGGCACACCATATATTCTAGTCATATTAGATAAATATACAGGGGCTCCGGGGATTCAAAGGTTATGCAAACTATCAAAGTTGTAGATTTTTGACAATTTTAACTTTTTTTAAAAAGCCAACCGCAGTATTCTGCAAGGAAGAAATTTTGGAAGCCTAACCTTTCCGACACTGGGAAGGTACATAAATGGCGAAAAAGAAATGAAAACAGGCAAGTACAAATGAGGTGGCGCACTCTCTCCGAGTATGGGATGCGGTGAAATGTTAACATCTGTCATGTGTACATTAATCTTATAGTATGCCTCAAACCACTCCCGAAAGATTAATTTTACGCTTAAATAATATAAATGCAAAAACCGACACGTAGACGTAATTTTTCATTTACATTTTTTTGGGGGGGGGAAATATATTTTTCTCTGTTGAAGGTTAAGTGAGAAAAGCTTATCAAAGCCCTTCACTCTTTCCACTTAAACCAGCGAACGCTAAAGAGGAGGAGAGTCTACTCACCTCCTTTCCAGCATTCACTCGCTAAAGTGGAAAGTGGGGAGGGCTTTGTGAGAGGAGCTTGACCTGATTTTCTTAACCTGCAAGAGAAGTACTGTGAACGTTTCAGTTGAACGAAAGGCGCGGTCACACTGTTTCTTCATTATACAAAATACAGTCTGCATACCGATTCAAACGGGAGTCACCAAGAGATCCGTGCTTCAAATGTCGTATAACAATGAATTGAAGGAAAAAACTTGGCACGCCCACATTCAAACCACGGATATTGTGGTGACTCGTGTTTCCAGACTGTCGTTTCCACGACCGGCTTTCTTTTCTATGAAGCATGAGCAGTGTGACCCCGGCTTAAAAGCCCCCGCGAACCAGTTTCAGTTGCTTAACTTCTTCGTACACAAGCATGTGCATCATGCTCGTGAAGGTGTACCATTGGCAGCCTCAACATTGCGCGCGCTCGCTCGCACCACAGCACTCCATCAGGAATTCCACGCGAATATGCGATGTCCGAGAGACGTCAAGGGAAACGCCTAACCACACGTTCCATTAAAGTCGAAAATAACATCTGAACCTAAAGTCCTTACTTGCTGGCAGTCTGCACAGACAGAGAAATGGTAAGGGTTTAGAACGGATCATTAATCTGGAAAAGACGATTTGGACGTTGAAATATTTAAAGGCCATCCGCGAATGCCCAATAATGCCGCAATCACACTGGACGGAGGCTCCTGCACCACCGATATCGTGACATCACGTCATCATATATTGAAATACTAAAAGCGAACCATTTATGAGAATTTCTACCAAACGCGCTAAATGAAATAAAGGGAAAAAAATGACCGCATCTCCACGTGGTGAATGATGTTGATACTAATTTTTTTGTTCATAGGTAGTGCTGATGGTGCTGATTTTTTTTTATTGCTCATAGGTAGTGCTGAGTTCCGGGTTGTGTTTCGACTTCATTATTACTACTTTATGGTCGGTGAACTGCAGAGCCATGCATGCAAATTTTAACGCGATTATATACGAATTTGACCGCAGCGCCCTCTCCTGTATCGACGTTGAGCGGCTACATGCAACGTTTCATTCATTACATCCCCAGCTCTTGAGTTACTACATCAACTCAGAGCCCCCTACTCGTCCCGCAGTCGCGGCCGAGTGGTTAAGGCGATGGACTAGAAATCCATTGTTGTCTCCCCGCACCGGTTCGAATCCTGTCGACTGCGCAAACTTTTTTTTTTTTCTTTTTTTTTGTGAGCACGGACGCCGGACGGACGGACCGACAAAGCTAGGCCCTAAGGAGCTTCGCTCCTAAAATGTTTTAAAGGCGGTTGTTATCCACCACATTCAGTGTACAGGCCAGTGAGTGGAATGTGAAAGTCCTTATAGTTGCCGAGAGAATGAGAACACCGGGTTGTGTCTTTCGAACGCCTGGCCCTTCAGCACGTGCTCCACGCCTTCTTCCGCGCTTCGGCTGTGTGCGTGCGTGCAGCACGAGACATCGAAGCACTGTCGAAAATAAAAAGCTCGTACCGGAGGCGGGAGAACTGAAGCTCCACACTTTCACACTCTTATTGTCAGTGATGATAGTATATTGATTGGCAAGAAAAGACGCGTGTATTAGAAATTGCAACTCCCCTCTTTCTCCACTGTCTTGGGCCAGTTTAACCGCTTCTTTTCTTCATTGCGCAGTGTGTGCTGATGATGCAAGTGTACGACGTCTACGAGGAGATATTTTTCCGGCTCGGGAAACAAGGCGTCAGCCCGAAGGCCGTCGACACGCCATCACTCCGAAGCCCGCCAAAAACACCTGGTGCCATGACGCATCTGAAGAAACTGTAGCTCTTTCATCGGCATCGCCGGAGGCTTCGGACAAAGAAGACACTTTTAGAAACTACCAACGCCGCGGCTTCGTGCAGCCTTATTTCGAGGACGCGTTTGGACGTGATCCGAAACAATAAACTTAAACAGTATTGCGAATTAACTGCGCCAGTCTCAAGGCCCACTAGCCCGCAGACGTAGTATTAATTGCCTAGTGTGAGGAAGACCAATGTTATCCAGGAATGGAAAACAGAGTAGATTTAATATTTTGTGATATTAGAACTCAGCCTCCGGTGTGCGAGATAGAAAACCTAGCACTGAGGCGTTACCTATGTTGGTCAGCAACCGTGCTACCGTGTTCCTCTCGCTTAGGTGGATGCGGCTTTTTGGAGATATTTGCAACTTTCCAGAGCACTCCGTCCTTGGCTACAGACAGGCACGATCGAGGGTCGTCTGCAACTATTAATTGGAAACCAGCAGCTGCCCTAGCAGCTGTGAAAGAGCCACAGAGTGTTGGGCTCAGTCCGACAGGGTCTCCTTGTCAAACATGTACTCTCCCAGGCCGGGCCCTAGACACGTCCGGTTGGTCACGTACTTGCACAGCTCTTTAGTGACCTCTACCTGCTCGTGCAGGTGGCTGCACTGCAGGACGTCGCACAGATGCAGAGAGAGCAGAGACACGAGCCGGTCAACAATTGTCGTGGTGCACATCAAAGTATTGCCAGTCACCAATGTAAAGGCTGTGGGGACCCGCTCTGCCGCCGCCTGATTGTAACCAGACGCCGGCGCCCGAGGGCGGCTCAAGGGCGAGCCGTCGGCACCCTCGGTGGCCGATCGGAGATTGTCGTGGCCGGCTGGTGGCGGCGGCGGACGTCCTCGGCACCCCCTTCAAAGGAGCCCGACCCCCCGAGGGCCTGGAGGGGGTGAAGAGGGAGCCGGCAGGGACCCACGTTGGGAAAAAGGCACCCGTCGGCCTGGCGCCGGGGAAGAAGGGGGCGAGGGAGAGACCGGCGTGGCTCGAAGGGCGAGTGGGGACGGGGAGTGGTGTGACGGACTGCACAGGGGACGGACGTTTGGAGACTGTGAGGTGCGACCGGCAGAGAGCTCGTCAATGTGAGTGATTAAATGTTGATTATATCGAGAGTGGAGTTGTGTCACTCGGGATGGGGGGAGCTGGACGGGGATAACCCCACACACTGGCGCCCAACGTGGGGCCCGAATAATCGTCTTTATCCAGTTCCTCTTCCCGGGTGTCACCACTCTACTTGTGTTTAATTTTGGAGAGGGGTCGATTTGGCAAGAAATTTTGATTAGGCGGAGAGCTTTGAGTTAAGTCGAGATGCCGAAGTCCAAGCGCGACGGAAACGGAAGTTCAAACGGCGTGAACGCGCCGGGCACACGGGCACCCACAGCCGCCGTTCCCCCTGAGGCTAACCCTGCAGGGGCAGCTGCGCCGCTGGTTGAGAGTCCGACCATTGCGCAACCGCAGGCGCCCTCGGATGCGGCAGAGCTCATGCAGCAAATGACAGCTATGTTCGCTACACTCACGCGGCAGTTGGCTGCGGCCCAGAGCCCGATTGCCCCCGCGCCAGTGACCCTTCCGCGTCCGCGGCTTACGATGGAGTTGCCCACGTATTCGGGTTACGCAGACGAGAGGTCTGTTCATGACTTTCTGCTGCGCCTAGGCACCTACCAAACGGCTGTTGGCGCGTCGGATGACACCGTCATCCGGCAGATCCTGCCAATCGCCCTTGTCGAGGATGCCGCCCGTTGGTGGAGGCTTCAGGAGCCTCCCTCATCGATGGCCGCGTTCCATGAGCGCTTCCGAAGCGAGTTTCTGCCGCCAGACTATGAGAGGCGCGTCCGCGAGGAATTGAACACGCGCACGCAGCACCCTGACGAGAGCCTCTTGGAGTACGTGCGCGCAATTCAGGAACTCTATTCGAGAGCAGACCCCGCGGCGAGTCACGCGGACCAAGTCTCGCGAGTAATCCGCCAGTGCCATCCGTCCTTCAAGCCGTACCTTCGTGGGCGCAGCTTCGACACCCTGGAGGCTCTGGCCCGGGAGGCGCGCGTCGTACAGGCGGACTTGCTTGCTGAGCTCCGCTACGCGCCGCCGCCCCGGCCAGAGGAATCGCTTGAGCCCGGTTGCGCGTTTGCGGGGTCCCAAAGCCCGACCCCCCGCGTCGAGGCGGCGTCGGTGTCCGCGGTTGTTAGGCACGAGGCGAGAGAAGTCGTTTCAGCTCGCGCGCTAGACCCCTTTTCGTACGAGCAGAGACGCCGCGCCGGCCGCGAGAATCGGCCTTCGAGTTCGGTCGGGGCTATCGCGGCCGGGGCGCGTGGTGTCCCGAGGCGGGGAGATAACGCGTCCCGTTTCGGTCGAGATGAAAGGGACGGCCGTCGCCAGGGTCCGGGCCGCCGACCCCTGCGTTGTTTCCGGTGTGACCAGCCTGGCCACATCATACGTAACTGTCCGCAGCTCGAGCGTGACGGACAGCGCCAGGGAAACGCCCGGGGCCAGCGGCGTTAACCGAATCATCCAAGTTCACGCCGCTGGCCAGCGGCGAAAGGGAGGAGCGACGCGGTACCGTGGGGAAGCCCCACGAAGACGTGTTGCCGACAGGTCGCACTGATGTCGCGGACGCGTTTGCCCCACTGGCATGTAGAGCCCAGACGGGACTCTCTTCCTCTGGACCCTACATGACCATTAACATTGCTGGGAGGGAGTTCTCAGCATTGATAGATACCGGAGCTACCCTTTGTCTGATTGGTGACGATGTGTACGAAGCATGCCGCGAGAGGAGGAGGAGTTTAAGACCGGTCGACATCTGCATGCGTTTGGCAACCGGCATGACGAGGGCTGAGGGGGCTCTGCGCCTTCAGGTCGAGTTTGACGGTCGACGTAAGAGGCAACGTTTTGTGTACCTTCGGGGTCTCACATCTCCGGTCATACTGGGGCGAGATTTCCTTTCTCGAGAAGGCATCATCGTTGACCTGCGTAACAATGGGTACCGTTACGACCCGTCTACTCCGCTGATACCTTTCGCCGACCCACCGCCCCGTGTTCCTTGCGCTCCACGCACGACAGCTCTCGCTGGTTGCCCCAAGCTCCAGCCAGAGGCGCTCGTCACGCAGGTTGGAACGGCGGAATTGGAGGCCGTGCTCGCGTCTTGCGACGGCCCGACCGAGCAGAGGCATGCACTCGCGGACGTTTTGCGCCCCTTTTCGGCGACATTCACCGAACAGCCGGGCATGACTAACGTCCTGCGGCACCGGATCGACACCGGCGAAGCTAAGCCCTGGGGTTGCAATCCCCGGTCGCTTAGCGTTCACAAAAGAAACCTCCTTGACGCCGCCCTCGATGAGATGATTGCCCAGGCGAAAATTTCTAACTGGGACCAGTTGGCACCTCAACTGGTTTCAACTGGGACTAACTGGTACCAACTGGGAATCAACTGGGACCAATTGGAGTCCAACTGGGACCAATTGGAGTCCAACTGGGACCAATTGGAGTCAAACTGGGACCAATTGGAGTCCAACTGGGACCAGCTAAGGGTCAACTGGTTTGAACCATTCCCAGTTGGGAGTCAACTGGTTTGACTCCCAGTTGGGAATGGAGTGAACTGGGACCAGTTAGGGACTTCAAATGGTTTTTCCGTTCCCAGTTCACACGGGGCAACAATTTTGACAAGTTGGGGGTGTATTGACCTTTGCTAATGAAGAAAACTAAAATATTTACATCTTTAGATTTATACAAATAGGGAAATTTTTAATTAATAGGTACATTTATATATTTATAAAAATAATAAAATTTTAATCAACTAAATAATTTATTTTAATTGGAAAATATAATTAGTGACATAAAATGTGTTTACCTAATGAACATTTAGTGCATTATTAAAATATATTAAAACATTTATTTAAATACCTACAGTATTTTGTTTTCTTCTTTCTTTTAATAAATAAATTTATCTTTTGGCCAATCGGAGCAAGCCGGCCGCCGTGGCACGCGGGTGGCGCGGGTGCGGATTAGTGGTACGCGCTGTCGACAGATGGCGCTGCCTATACGACGCCCATATCGAGGGTCTGGATGGGTATACGGACTCAACTGGAAGCATATTACTAGAACTGGTGGAAAAGCATGACTTAGTTTTATGTAATACCAGTCAGAAGTGTGACGGGCACATAACGTGGGAAACTGGCAATCTATATTCAACTATAGATTACGTACTTATGTCACACAAAATATATGGTAAGTTACAAGTAATGAAAATAGATGAAGAAGGTTCCAAAAGTCTTGGTAGTGATCATAAACGTATTAAGCTGAATTTTGCCAGAGAAGTAAATGCTGAAACTAGACAACATAATTCAAAGCAGACTTTCTGCAGCGACAAAGAGTTGGAAATAGTTGCTGAAAGAATAGAGGAAGCAGTTTCAGGGCAACGGTATACAGATTGGACCTATGAGAGCCTAACTGGGCTTTTTGTTCTGAAACTAGACAAAGTTCATAGTAAACGAAAGGAGAAGCGAAGACATAGACCAAAAAGTTGGTGGGACAAAGAAGTGAAGCAAGCGATACAAAAACGTCAGGAAGCCTCTAGAGAACACAGGCATTCCAAGCGTAGTGGGGAGTCGGAAACGGAAGTAAAAAGAAGATGGGACACTTTTATAACATGTCGCCGAGAGGCATCCAGTTTGATCAATGCGAAAATTCAGAGAAAGGGTGAAGAATGGATGAGTAATGTAAGCAAGAAAGATAGAAACGCAGCCAAGAAGTTTTGGGAGCACTTGAACTCACTCGGTGAAACGACGCAAGCTAGACAGAGGTTCATAATCTCGCATCAGGGAGACCAATTAGAGGGAGATGATGCGATACGATATATAGGAGCAGTGATGGAGGAGAAATTTCGGGAACGGGTACATGTGGAAGATAGGAGAACCGAAGGCAGTATCAGTCCAGCTTTTGACATCGCGGATTTTGGACAAAGAGAATGGGAAAAGGCGGAACGAAGAGTCCCTAGTGGCACGTCGACAGGCACAGATGGTATCCCAATCAAGCTGGTGAAGAATTTGGGTCCTAAATCTAAGGCAAAACTAAGGGAGGTAGTGAGCACTATGGTAACAAAAGGAAATATTCCAGATGAATGGAGGCTTAGTAGAATGAGTATGATATATAAGGGAAAGGGAGATAAGTCTGACATTAGGAATTATCGTCCCATAACCGTGACACCAGTTATTTACAGGTTGGTAATGCAGATTATAAAGAACAGACTGGAGGAATGGGTAGATTGCGAGGGCATACTGGGCGAGTTGCAGAACGGGTTTCGGAAACAAAGAAGGTTGGAAGACAATATATTTTCTCTAACACAGTGTATAGAAATAGCGCAAAAAGAAAACAGACAGCTCTGGCTGGCATTTCTGGATATCAAGGGTGCCTATGACAATGTGAACCAAAAAACTCTGTGGGACATAGTGGAGAGCTTAAACCTAGATGAAGGACTAACAGCAATATTAAGGAACATTTACAAAGATAATAAGGTGATTATAACATGGGAAGGAAAGGCAACGGGGAAAATAGAGATAGGACGAGGCCTTAGGCAGGGGTGCCCGTTATCGCCTTTGCTGTTTATGTTGTATCTGAGAGGATTGGAGGATAGACTAGAGAAGAGTGGGCTTGGATTTGACCTTTCGTACAGTAAGCTAGGCCAAACAATTCAGCAATCCTTACCGGGACTGATATATGCGGATGATATCGTACTAATAGCTAACAACAGGATAGATTTGCAGGAATTAATGAGCATCTGTGGTAGGGAAGGAGAGGAATTAGGTTTAGAATTCAGTAGTGAAAAATCAGCAGTCATGATTTTTAACAATGATGATGTTGGGAGACTGAAGATACAGAATATTACAGTTGAGAGAGCTATAGTAAATACAAGTATCTAGGAGTATGGATATGTGGTGGTGCAGAATATCTCAGTGAGCATGAAAAGTATATAATAGGTAAGGGCAACAGAAATGCGGCTGTAATGAAAAATAGAGCACTTTGGAATTACAACAGGTATGAGGTGGTGAGAGAGATTTGGAAAGGGGTCATGATGCCTGGCTTGACTTTTGGAAACGCAGTGCTATGCATGAAATCCGAAGTGCATGCAAGACTAGAAATAAAGCAGCGTGGAGTAGGTAGGCTGGCTTTGGGGGCACATTGCAAAACACCAAACCAGGGAGTACAAGGAGACATGGGATGGGCGTCATTTGAGGGCAGGGAAGCGGTGAGCAAGATAGAATTGGAGGATCGGTTGAGGCAAATGGGTGGGGAGCAATGGGCACGAAAGGTTTTTAGCTATTTATACATGAGGAGTATAGACACAAAATGGAGACAGCGCACTAGAAAATTAAGAGGAAAGTTTTTAGGCTATAGTGGGGTTACGGAAGAGCAGGTCTCAGTTAAGAAGAAAGTTAAGGCCACAGAAAGAGATCGGTGGCTAGAGGGAATGCAGACAAAGAAGGCTCTGGAAGGCTATAGATTAAACAAAACAGTTATTGCCAAAGAACGCATTTATGACAATTCTAGGGGAAGCTCATTGTTGTTTGAGGCAAGGACAGGTGTTTTGCGAACCAGAACATACAGAGCGAAGTACCAGGAAATGGACACAGTGTGCGCTGCTTGTGGAGAGGAGGACGAGACGGCTGAGCACTTGATACTCTACTGTAAAGGGCTTCACCCTATGCATACCGAAGACAACATAGATTTAATAAGGTCATTGGGTTTTAGAGACAGCGAAGGAAAAGTGGATTTCAAGACAGTAGAGATTACCAAGCAAAGATTAAGTGAATGGTGGCAGAAAGCGGGAGAAAACTAGGCATTATCTTATTAACTGATGGCAAGGGGGATTTATAGCCTCACTTTCTTTTCAGTACGGAGTGAATATAGTTTTCACATTTAAATATTCTAAGCTTAACTCTTTCAGGCACAGAAGTTCGTTTTAGCAAAAAAACGGAACTTTATTGATTAAACAGTGAACTACGGACAAGAAAACTCGTTTCTGGCAAAAAGAAAAAATTAAATCAGTGTAGATGGGAATATATCGGGTGGTCAGTTCAGGTAACCACCATGCTCGAAGGGCATCCAAAATCACTTCCTGTGGAAATCCGAGAAGCAATTTTTTTCTTTCTAAGGCAGAGTGGGACGCTGCAGGTTTCGCACATCCATGTTGTTCTTGTGGGTTGCGCTTTCGTGCTGCAATTTGCACACCTCCGTGACGTGCATTTCTTTGGCTGGTGCTTGGACTCAGTGACACGGACGATCGGGGCTACGTAGGGCTTTGACTTTTTCAGTTGGACAGTCTGGTGGGTTGATGACTTTCGCTTAGAGCTAGAGCCAACTTGTCCTTCTGCAGTCAATGATGCAATGACACTTCTGCGAAAGTCTTTGAGGGTCATCTTTTCGGAATCTTAAAGTTCTTTGAAGATTATGAACGCATTCAGAACGCAGCAATCGAGAAAATTGAAGAAAATCTTGTGCCACCACTTCCGTGATTTTCTGTCAACCTGGTATTGACCTTTCAGTTGATCAAACTTGTCAACGAAATTCATATTGCGGTTGTAGTCTTGCAAGGCTGCAGGGCAGGGTACCTTGCTGACAGTTCCGTCCTTGTTTTTTCTGTCAACTTCGACTTCATCTGCCGGGTCATGGAAGTTCGACAAGAGGTGAACTGTTCTCTTGTCCTTCCACTTGAAGCAGCACAGGCTCTCATCACTCACTGAATAGTCTGTGTCCCCTCTTGTCATTGATTTGTCGGCTTGTAATTTCGCCAAGTGTCTTCGGTTTGAGTTGACTGTTCCGCATGCATAGATGTCTGCCTCTCTCAACTCCTTCAGAAGGTTATAGCTGGTAAAATAGTTATCAAAAAACACCCGGTGGTATTTACCAGCGAGGCCTTGACACATGTTCTTTACCACCTGCGCGCCCAACTCCTTTTGGACGCCGCTTTCCGATCTTCCGGAATATATCTCAAACTTAAGATTGTACCCAGTGCAGGCACACAGCATCCAGACCTTGTAGCTGCGCTTCACCGGCGTTTTCGGCATGTACTGTTTCAGACAACTCCTGCCCTTGAACTTAATCATCGATTCATCAATCGCCACAAACTCCGTGGGCAGGTAGTTGTTTGCAAAGGTTGTTGAAAGCTCGGTCAGAAGTGGCCGCACCTTGTACAGCCTGTCGAAGTCAGGGTGACCCCTTTGGGGCTGCAGGACATTGTCATTCAGATGAAGGTGTGATAAAAACCAACCAAATCTGTTCACTGTCATCAGTTTCGAGATGAATAGATCATGAAGGTCAGGTGCACTGGACCAGTAGTCCCGGTAGCTTGGGCTTCGTTTGATTCCCATCAAAAGATTCAGGCCCAAAAAGCAACGCATCTCTTGTTCCGATGCCGGTGTGTATGACTTGCGGTCCTGCTGCCGTAGCAAAAATTCCGATAGAGATTTGTATCGGACCAATAGAGATTTCTATCGGTACGATAGGAATTTCTATCGGTCTGATAGGAATTTTTATCGGTCCCATAGGAATCTGTATCGGTCCCATAGGAATTTCTATTGTTCCCATAATAATGTGTATCGGGGCTGATAAAAAGTTCTATCGTACCAATACAGACTTCTATTGTACCATTAGGAACTTCTATGGGACAAGTAGAAACTTCAATGTGACCAACACAAATGTTTTCTGGTCCAATACAAGTGCGTATTGGTCCTTCTGTAGGAGCAATAAGACGTTGTATTGGTGAAACTGAAAGCTTCATTGGTCGAATAGAAATGCATATCGGGTCGATAACGTTTAATGGTCGACTGGGAATTTCTATTGGACCATTTGAGATGAGGATCATACAGAACTTGAAATCTATTAGGTGGGAATCTGTCAGGCTAAATAGCATGCTTAGTGGAGAGATTACAAGTGTTTATATTGAATTGTCACGTTTTGAGCACAAGAAAATACTTTGAACCGCAAACATACCCGAATGGTTTCGATCTTCCAAATAAATCTTTTCTTTTTACCTATATAACTTGGGTTTGTCCATTTAAATATAACATTCAGTTATTAAAGTGAAGATAAACTATTTTTGTGTCATGTATTTCAGCCTTTTCTGATTTCTTGCGTATTGTCCTCTATCGTATTATAAAACATGCCGCTGCCGGTGGAATATGAAAAACAATGAGGAACATTGTATGTGCCTATAGTATGCACAAGATTTATAAATATTTAATTATATATAGACAAACCACAAAATTGAGGTGTCATCGTAACGCTGCAATTTTATCGGTGTATTTCGTCCTCATTTTCTAGGATGCCTCAGTAACAGTAACAGCTTAACACGATTTTCAAAAGGTAACCATTTAATATTTTAAGCATGAAATGCTTTTCAGCTCCAGTTTGCACTAACTCGATGATGCATTCACATTCGGCTTTACTACGTTTTATTCAGTTTTACTCTCTTTCAAAGCAAAACCATCTCGATTTTATATAAATGTAGCTCCATAACAGAGTAAAAAACCGAGCAAATTTGAGTAAAACCGGGTCAAAAACAGAATAACACTGACTCCAAAATTGAGTCATCATCTTCCACGATTGGCCAACTTTGATGTCCGACGCAGAACTTCATAACTTTGGCAGTGTTGGCGAAAAAATTCGGTACTTCAGGCTTCCACTTTGCCCCGTGAACGTATGCTGTCCACCGTATAGAGCTAGGCGCTCGTTCTGAGACAGCAGATCGCGTGCATATTCTATCACGCGCATGGTTTTTATTAACTGAAATAAGCCTCTAGTGCCGAATAACATCAAAGAATTCAAAAACGCCATAGACGTCACCTTGCCGAAATGATGATTGCACATTGTTTCACACAAAGTAGATGTCAAGGCAGTGCTTTCCACTTTGTAGTTGAGCAAAGAAGTTCCTTTTTGAAAGGCACTTCACGCTTGCGTTTACACTCAGAGACGAGATTGTTTTCTCTGAATTGGTGTTGTCTGTTAGCATGCCATTAAATGATATGTGAACTATTTGAAGCCCAGCTATCGGCACGAAACATTCTTCAATCATACTTTATGACTTACTTTGTGCGACTAGTGATATTATTTGTCAGTTCAGATTTCGTGATGCTTTATCTGCATGCTTTAGTTACTGTTCATTCCATTTCTGTTTGTTTATTGTAATCTTGGAGATGGATAACTTTGACGTTTTCTGATATCTCTATGCGGAGCGCAAGTTTCTCTGCTTCTTTTGCACAGGCGTTGTGGTGACGTCAGAACGCCGAGCTCTGATTGAAGGATAGTGGGTAGACCTCGAGGCAGCTTGCTTTGAGGTCTACCCACTAGTCTTCAATCAGAGCCAGTCAGATCTCGGCGTTCTGACGTCACCACAACACCCGCAAAGAGGAAGCGGACGAAATTCCGCTCCGCATTACCAACACAGCAAAAACAAGTAGGACTAGAATAATTTTATTTCTTTATTTTCATAAGACGTTGATGAGACACAAACACAGCTGTTTTATAAATCATGAAGAACACACAGACATACATTATACTATAAGTTATAAAATGCTGAACATTAAAATCAATTACAGGCAGAGTTTTACAAAACAGACGTAACTCAAATACGCTATTTACGCAGAAGCACTACTTTTTACACATGCCTAGAAAGCCTTCCGAGTCTACATTTATGTCGCAATTTACAAAACGAATGCACACAATAATAAAGCAATTATATTAGTACAAAAGTAGTCTGTAACCGCAACTACACTTGGAATGCACAGATGACTTTATTGGATTTCATTTAAACTTAGAATGCATTCGAAGTTAGGAATGCATTTGCCTTAGGAATCCCATCTGTGTGTTCCAGCTTGCACTGTTCAAACTTGCAAACCAATGCTGCAGCATACCAAGAGTTTAGAAGAACATCATTCAAAAGGCTTCTAACTGAAATTGTTCTAATCACGTTCGTACATGTTTGGAATGTCTGAAACAAAGTTCATGTCTTTCCATTCCGATGTGCACGCATGCACGATGAACTTCGCTTGTCTTAACCAGAATGATAGAACCAACTGGTGTACATCTGAATATGTGCGACAAATTCTGAAAGCTGTTGCACGTGAGCTTTTTACAATTAGAAAGGATGTACTCATTGCAGATGTCAACAGCCAAGACTTTCTCAATAACACAGTGAACTCCATATGCTGTAACAAAAGTGCTGCTGTCCGTTTTTTGTGGCCTTGTGTAATGCTGGGAGTGAAACAAGCAGCCATGAATGAGAATCCTTTCGAATTCAGCACACACTCTTTGGGACACATCCAAATGCTTCCATGAAAGCTTCCTTTTCCGATGCTTTTAAACTACAGCTTGGTTTCGCAGTTCCAAGCACATGCGTGCCACAGTCTTTTTTGTGACTGAACTGACTGCAGAAAGATACTGTAGCCTCCGAGATGTCAATGGTTGATCTAAGCAATTTCGCATTAAGGCACATAACATAGCGTTCCAATATTTGCAGTGGTACGCCATTTCCATCGCTTACTAACTTCACCAATGTCCCATTTCCCCCTTCAAAGACGAAGGAAGAGTGTGCCCAGAGCGGGCCAAGCATCTGGACACTCTTTGGGAGGTGGAGCATTTGGTGAATGTTAAAGGTCATGGCGCGCGGTTCATACAATGTCTGCATTTTGACAACAAATTCAGTTGCGAGATCACAGCTCCTGGTGATATCGTCGGGCGTTACTGCGTCTTTCAAAAGAAGAAAAATACACTCCACGAGCAAGCATAGGTGATCAAGGTAAGGCTGCGGTAAAATTCCATGTAAACAAGGAACTGAGTAATGCAACAGCCACCATTTCCATTCACTGGCTTTCCAGTGCATCCTTTCGGACAAACGTCGTGGGAGGCGCGTGAACCATTGGGGTGGCTTAATGCACTTGAGCCGCTCATCCAGTACCGAGAGGTTAGATGGTGTACCGATAAAGCAGTCGCGCTCAGATGGTGTCAGCCATAGCTCCAAAAGCTGCTTCGTTACGCCCTCAAGGACGCAGTGCATGTAATCTGGATTTATTCCCCAGACTGGGTCCAAACCTTGAATGTTAATCACAGGTGACGGACCTTTGATCCCATGCGAGGGCTTGCCTTGTTGAAGTGCAGTCTCCATGTCTTGGACCATCCCTTGTGGTGTTCTCTCAGAAGCTGGCATGTCAGTGATGGGGTACCGCACAGCACCTGAAAGGCATACCAATTTTCTTACGGCGTACAACAATATTAATTTACATTTATGTTGAAATTCAACACTTCTTGGTCTTTAAATCGCCTGCCAGTTGGGCCACTTATTTGCAGCTCAAAATATTAGAAGAAAACTGCCTTTACATTAAAGTAACACGGTCATTACAAAAATTAATAAATTCACAAAAGCTGGCTAACGAAAATTAGAAAGTGTATTTCATTGTACAAAAACATTCATACCCAGTTCGTAGGTTCCTCGTTGTGTGCACCAACTGCAACCGTAATAACCATTGAATTGTTTCATATTAAGAACAGCAGATCTCGCTGGCGAGTCCACACAGCAGCAGACAACCGACACCTTGGAGGCAAACGTATGGGTGTCGTGTGTCCACGAAACCTTCCCGATGGTTTGAAGCTCGGAAACAAATTGCTCAAGAAACATTAACATGTCTGGGTGACCAGGCCCAAACCAAAACCCGCCTAGCAAGACGTTGCTCCACCGGACGTGAACTGGCAGCTCATTAATGACGAGCTGGATAGGCCAGAGTGAGGCATTGTTTGAATTGAACACTCGAGCACCATCTGTGTTCATTGTCAGAGTGATGTCACACCAGGAGCTGTTTTTGGTTTTCTTTTATAGAGGAGGCCGTCGGTTATGTCGCACATCACGTTGTCTTTGGAGTCCTGTCGTCGTTTTAAACCCGCATGAAGTGACTTCGCTACGTTCTTGTCAGCCAGCATTATTTCAATCTGCTTCTTCAGGTCCAGTGTAGAGAAAAAATTGCCACCCAGGTAGTTTCTGGTGAGAACATCTTGCTGGCAGTTTGGGCATTTAGATTTGCCTTCCGACTTCCCAATGTACGTATGACACACCGTACAAAAGAAATGGTGACGGACCATGCCTTCCTTCATCTGTGCCCAGATCTGTCGGAATTTGTACTTTGTGCCGGGAAGAATGTCAACTCCAGCAAGGAAGTTTTCAAGATTCAAAAGGCCTTCAACCTGCGTCCAATTAAGACCAGCTGAAACAGCATATGTTAGGGTCGCTATTATGGCGTCCGACGTCGATAGATTTGAGTTTGGCAGCGGCCTCTTCGGAAACTTGGACAGGAAACTGTCTTCAAATCTCCCGGTGCCTTCCACCATTTCTTCACTAGTGCCTTCACTAACTGGCTCAGCACTGTCATCACTTCCGATTTCATTGGAAGTACTTGGTTCAGATGTATTTTCTGTCTCACCGTGTTCCGAGCCATCCGAGTCTCCAGAAACTGCTGTCGACGACATCGGTTCGGGTCCCTGACTTGTTGCAGCATTGTTCAGGACACAGCGTTGTCTCAGGTCTGTTGTCATTGGCAAGCTGGGTATATTGCCTGGCTCCAAGTACTTCATCCTTTTGTTTGGGTTCATGGTCGCACCGCGCGCACCACAGACAAGTTTGAGTCCACTTCACTACACCGAAACGCCGAAACTACCAAAACGTCTCTCGAATTCAAATTCAAAAATTGGCACCGATGTGCCAATGTCATCCCGCAGCAAATCGACTTAAAATGCGATCGAAAAATATAAAAATTACTTTGTTGTAACTTTAATATATATTTAGTATTTACATTTAAAAATTAATTCATAATATAAGTTTAAAAAAAGTTTTTCTTATTTTATTAAGAGGATCCAAGTTACCCAGAGTTACCCTTGTGGGCCTTGCGGGTTAAGCCACGTAACAACACAGAGTGAACTTTTCCTAAAGCAAGATCGAATAAGTAAATCTTTTCAGTATTTGTTTACATCAGCAAACAAGAACGCTACTGTGAGCAAGTGTAGAGTCGCAGATCACAAAATAGCTACGATTTAAAATTTAAAATTGGCGCGGAGAAGATCCAGCAGCAAATGCGAGCTAAATTAATATAAAAGAATCACTAGTATTTAAAATATTAATATAATTTATTCGTATTATTCAATTCAGTTCTGTTTTATTAATACACTTTTATATTTATTGTAATAATGGTTTTAATTCAATGTTCTGCGCGGCAG
>JABSTQ010008155.1:0-22060 GCA_013358835.2 Ixodes persulcatus | reverse complement strand
TGGATGATGACCGCAGCTGTCAACACCTGACCCACAGAATGATGACGAACAGCTGGTACATGTTTTTTACTACTATAGACACTGTTTTGGAGGAAACTTGCCCGCGGCGTAAATGTTAAATATAAATACGCCACATGTGCGCATATTAATCAACTAGAAGCACCTGTTGGAAAGTTAGGCCTTTTACATTCCTTAATAGCAATCTAAACCGTATTAAAAGGTCGGAGGCACGTATTGTGGCGGCACAAACACCATTGAGTCGATTAAAGGAAATTCAATGGTCTCCAGTCTATAGATTAAGGGACAAACACCACTCTTTAGTCGGCTGAAACACATTGAATAGTCGCGAATTTATAGCGTTAAGGTCATGCATTTTTTCTATAGATCGCTAAAGGAAATTAAACAGTCACGAGTTTATAGCTTCATAGCTATAGGAACCTGAGTAGACAAACTTTTATAACTTTGAAGGCGTAGATTATTCTTTAAATGGCTAAAGCGCTTTTTGTTGCTTCTTAAGGCTGACACTAGAGCGCCATATACGGTGAAAGCTCACCATAGCTTTTGCTAAAGACGTCCAAAGATGATTTTTTTTATGGGTTTAACCAAAAAATTACGACATGAACGTTTCTGCCGCTGTCGGGGTCCCGTCCTCCGAGACGCTTGACGAGCCAGCGAGCGGTGAACTGGATGAGAACCATGCACCAACAATCTTTTCACTGGAAGGAAACGTCGTCCCACCAGGTCTTGTTTTCCTTATCGGAAGACTGTCAAGAAAACGTGATTTATTAGCTACAGATGTCAAGTGCATTATGGATGAGAACAACAATTTTCACTTCTACTTTCTACAACTACGTAGAAACATCATGGAAAAGGTTCAGCTCCCTTCATTTTCGTCCCTGCCACCCTCTCTGCATGCTTCCGTCGCAAAACATTCGTCACCTACATTGACGTCCGTGCCCAACCCAGCGGCTCTGCCATCTTCAGGAAACCTTTCACCCACGGCCGTTGCCCGCCCGAATCCAAGCATTGTGAAGCCAAATTTGCACACTGCGAATCAAACCAGTAATTCGCCTCAGAGCACCAGAAAGGAGTGTTACATAAAAATTTTCACCCACGGTGAGCGCCCGTCCGAATCCAATCATCGCGAAGCCGGATTTGCTCACTGCGAATCAAGCCAGTACTTCACCTCAGAGCACTGGAAAGGAGTGTTACATACTGGTCGGACCCTGACGGAGAAGCAAGGCGTAACATGGAACTGCCAAAACGAAAAAGGTGACTGCTATTCATTGGACGGCACCCGCCGTTCGGCACTGTTTGTATCTCGGCTTCATCCTGAGATCAGTGTCGCCGATGTTCGATGTTTAAGCACTAATCGAGCCTTTTTCTGAAGTGAAGATCAATTGTTTGCTCGAAAATAATCACGAAGTTTGATACATACTTTTTTGTTTACTTGTCAGGCAATGAATTGGCATTTAATTCAATCAACAATGACCAAGCTTTCATAAATTTTTTGGCCGATTTGGCTGCTCTCGTGTACATTCTGTTGGATTTGTAGACTGAAAATGTCAAACAAGATTAGACGATTCTATCGAAATGTAAGGTGCCTTCGTACAAAAGCCGACGAGTTCATATTAAATTTAATTGACACGAACGACAATATTATCTGAAACATTGCTATGTAAGGACATCTCAGACGGAAATTATTTTAGTTCTAAGTACAATGTGCACCGCCGCGCAGAAATTACTCTTTCACAGGGCACAAGCCGCTGTGGTGTCCTAATTGCTGCTCAAATTGCTCTTGTCTCGAATCAAAGGTTCGACATTGAAATCTGTTCGGAATGTGTTTAAGTAGAAATTGTAGCGAGTTATGGTTACAAATATTCATTTGGCGCGTACTACTTCCCGCCTCTTTCAGATCAGGCTGTATTTATTGGGCATTTTGAAGCAATCAGTAATCGAACTGATTTTGATAAGTGTGGAGTTCAAATATACGCCATTTTAATTTATTAGGCGTAGAATTTTTACTACCTGTGAATAGTAACACTACAACTTCTTCTAAGGCCATTTTGTTGTTTTCTTTCAATAAATATTGTTTCCTCAAGAAACTCAATTCAATCCAAAATAGGGTAGCAAATGTTCTCGATCTTATTCTTTCCTATATGCCAATTTTAAGTATAAGTTTGTCTGCTTTCCATCTAGCTCAGATTGAACGTTCCGCCCATATTTCGCGGTCGAGTTTTTACATCCATTCAAGCCACGCGTGTTGTGTAAGTCCTCTAATTACTGTTCTTTTAAATGTATTTTTTTGAGTACATATAAGCTTATACACTTTTGCTTGGGCCAATGTTTTTTTTTTTTCGATGGCACACGTTGATTACACTACCAAAGCGCTTACCTCGGTTGTTAAAAGTGCTATCACGTGTTTTGTTCTAAACTGTTCAAATAGGAGTTCAAAATTTTATGTTTGGTTTTCGAAAGAACTAATATGCCAAGCAGCACGAATTCGGTCAACCATTGGCCAATCGCTGGAAATCGTCCTTTGGCCAGTGGCCAGACGGTGGCCAACCATTGACTGATGACTGGCCTTTTTCTGGACATTGGCCAATGGCAACTGGCCATCAGCCATCGGCCAATGCATGGTCGATAAATGGCCACTCTTTGGCCATTGGCCAAAATACCATAGTCAGCTATTGCCCAATGTTTGGCCTAATTTCGTGCTGCTTGGGATGTTGCCTTAAAAAGAAGGGAGATCTTCACAGACTATTCAAAAACATCTATTTTACTTTCTGTTACACGATGTTTAGTAGATATTGTTTCCTACCTCAAAACCCTTTTAAGATTGCTAAACGGCTTTATCATGGCGGCAATGAAAACAGTCTGAATCGTTGACCTAAAAGTTTTGTCAGTTTGTGAAGCAGCATACACGTGAAGCAAGTACAGCTTGCGTGATGAATCGGACAACGTTCCCGCTTATCATTCATCATCTGTTGAGGTTGAAAATATTTTCGCAGCTTATTTTAGCAAGTGTTAAACTGCGGGCAACCAGGCTTTTCAGCCTGGAGACAATAAGAAACTCTCATGAATTCTTGCCTTCATTTCGTGTTGGGTTATAACAAAATCGCCTAAGCGATTAGCAAGCTCGAACCTAAGTTCTAGAGTGGTTCTGACGGTATGCCGACTTTTGTTAGCAAATGATGTAATAAACTTTTTATTTCTAAACTGAAACGTATACTTAATATGACCATGAGTTCGGACGCCTGTCCTTCATGTTGAAAAAACAAAATCTGTGATTGTACACATTTTAAAGATTGGCGATGACTCCGTTGCTATAAATTATCGTCCAATTTCTTTACTTCCTGGATTTTCCAAGATTTTTGAGCTTGTTTTACTAGCGCAGATGCTTCGTTTCTTTTTCTGTCAAACTCACACCCGTACAGAATGGCTTTGAGAGTGGCCGGTCTGTGCACACTAATTTGCGTATTGTTTTAGAATATGCCGCTCCTATTGTTATAAACAGCCGACAGGTAGAAACTATATATTTTTATGTGTGGGAAGCTTTTGACAGAGTTAGTCACAAATTGTTATTACGTCAACTGTTTTCATATAAAGTTTTGTCGGGATCTGTGTAGGTGGTTTGAAAGCTATTTGTCATCTGGTTCAAACACTGTTCGCGTTACTGACTGTCTCTCAGTGATTTTGATCGACATCGGGTGCTCTTCAGCGATCAGTCCTGGTATACTGTTTTGCATAAACAGTTTTAGACTGTTACTTTTTGCAGATAATATTAGGTTATTTAAGAGCATTCCTTCTCTTTTAGACAGTAATATACTACAAAATGATGTACGAGGGGCGTTTGTAAATTTCGTATTATCGGCACACAAAATCGAAAAAAACGGAACAAAACAGGAATCAGCATAAGCGCGCGTCCCTCTAGTTTCCGCACAGTATCAACATCGCATGCTATAGTAGCTCGGAAAGTCGCTAGGGAGTCGAAACAAAAATGGCACTGCCCGTCGGTGCCAAGCACATGCACTGATCCGTTTTCTTCATTTGAAAGGAAGCAATGCAAGGACATTCATTCCGAGCTGGTGGCGGTGTTCGGGGAGAACGCCCCAGTTTATGACACTTTGGTTAAACGGCGCTGACGTTTCCAGTGTGGCCAAATAAAAGAAAAGCATTTCAAGGACGGCGACCAAGTGATTGCTATAGTGGAGCGATTCCTGAACACTCAAAACGAGGAGTTCTATAACAATGGGCTCCGGTATATGGTGCATCGCCGAAAAAAGTCGGTAACTTTTGGTGGCGAACATGTAGAGAAAGTCTCAACTTCTACTTGAGTTTGATTGCTTACTTTCTATTCCTTCCTGACAATAACACGAACTTCATGAACGCCCCTCGTGTCTTTAAATATTGAGTGGCGTAAGCTAAATCAAATCTCTCTCAACCCCGCAGAAACCAAAGTGTTATATTTTTGCCGACAGCATGCTGCTGTTGATTTTCCATATAATATTGCCACGCGCGTCGACGAGGGACAGCGTGCGTGGCCGAGTTCTTACCGCGCTTGACTGTCGCGCAGAAGGTCTAGGTTCAATTCCAGTCAGTGGAATGTTCTTTTATTTATTCTTTCAACATTGTGTTCTCGTGACTTGGAGGAAATTCTGGACTTATCGAGTTCCGAACGTTCCAGTCGCCGAACGTTCTAAGCCGATTGTTCCAGAGACAATGCGCGTACATAAGGGGCTCCACGTGGCGATGAGCGGTCAGCCTCGCCCTAGCGTTAGACTCTGCGGTTACGCCGACTTCGACGCCCGCGACGCTCTGCTGTTATCTTCTGTTTGGGCACAAGTTCGTCCCATTAAACGTTTCAGTTTCCACAGTTATTACCTGTTTCCTTGCCTGTTTATTCGTAGCAATATCGACGAAACACCAGTCGAGCGTGTATCAAATATAAACGATCTTGGCGTGTGGGTTGATAGCGGTTTAATTTTTAGAAACCATATATTCGGTATCGTGGACAATGCTTATATATTTTTAGGAATAGTATCTCGATTGACAAAAAAATTGGGAATACCCCACTTTTTATGTTTTTCAACTCTTTAGCAAGGTCAGGACTTGAATTTGCGTCTATCTCATGGAACTCGATATCTAAATCAGACGCTATGATCATTGAAAATGATAAAAAAAGTGATTCGAATTGTGTATGATAAATTATTTGAGCGCCCATTTTAATATAATTATGAATATATAAGAACAAATATTTTAACTTTCACTTTTGTCTACAAGACGAACGGTTCGCGCGTTTGTGTTTCTGGATAAACTTATATATGGGGCAATTGATTATGTGCAGCTTCTTGATAAAGTTAAGTTTCAAGTTTCTTTATGTGCAAGCAGACACTTTGTTAGTTTTATGCTAACTCGCCATGTCACACCTCACAAGTTTCTCAGTGGCAGTCATTGTACAACACCACCGCTCCACCTAACCTGCACATTTCTTCAGCAATTGCAGAGTACTGCAGCCATTTGAATGAACACTTGTTTGCCTTGTAGCGTCTCGGGTCGTTCTAGACTTGACTCGGAAGTTAAAATGGTCTTGAACGGTTGGTGAGAACACTAACATTTTATTTAGTTAACTGATTATTACTTGTCTAACTTTGGAATAATGATGCAGCATCGATGTCGTCGTCAGTCCAGGCCGCTGGTCCCATGACGTCTCGCTGTTCACTCCGTCTCGTCTCCATCCAGTCCTCTGTCCCGACCCCTTTTTAAACCCTCGTGCTGAGGGTTACCTCGCGATAGCGTGAACTGGCGCAATCGCGAGGCAATACGTCAGCCGGATGAGACAGCAGTATTGGCAGTGCTACGGTGTGATTGCCAAGATGTTATCTAATGTGGTGCAATGGATGTTGCGCGGACTTATGTAAGCGTGCGGCAACATCCGTCGACGACGCAGCACTTGAGCCGGGTAAGGTAATCTGACGCTCTCCGGGGCCGCTCGATCGAGCGGAGAAACGTTCTCTCGGGAGCCGCTGGATCGGTGCGTGCGTACGTGACCACAGTACTCCCTCCCCAGAGAGTAGGCGAACGTTTAGAGACCACCGTCATCCGAGCCTAGGCTTTCGACTCGCCGCGGGCGCGCGAGTGAGGTGTGCTGCAGCAGCTGTAGAAGGAGCTGCGATGCCCAGACGCTGTGGCCAATGCACGTGGCGGCCGGAGCGTGTCTGGATCTTCGTCGGGCGCTGCTTGTCCGGGGCGATGATCTGTTTGTGGTCGGGTGGAGAAGAGTTGATGCGAAAGATAAAGATTTCGATGACAGGCGGCGATCACTTAGTTCTTTCCATGAGCGCCGACCGTGAGTGGCGTCGGTCGGTGCTACAGAACTTTGTGTGGGCCGTCGTGGAAAGTTGAGGGCGTAGCCCGTGCATCACGTGTTGGAGTCTCTGTTGGACGCGCGTGATTTTTCCGTATGAGCCAGGAGCGTCAGAAGGGCCGCAGAGTGTCGCTTGCAGTAGCGTGCCCGTGCCGAGGCCCCGCATTGAGTCGGCCGCGTGGTACTCGCGTAGAGCAGCAGGCGGTGGGACTTGGCGGTGGGTGGCCGGCGGTGAGGCGCTTGCGGTGATTGGACTTGCGGTGAGGAGGCGGCGGGGACGTGCTCGTGTTGAGGTGTTCGCCGTGAGCTGAGTGCACTGCAGAGAGTGGCAGAAGGGCCGCAGAGAGTCGCTCGCAGCGTGCCCGTGCCGAGGCCCCGCATTGAGTCGGCCGCGTGGTACTCGCGTAGAGCAGCAGGCGGTGGGACTTGGCGGTGGGTGGCCGGCGGTGAGGCGCTTGCGGTGATTGGACTTGCGGTGAGGAGGCGGCGGGGACGTACTCGTGTTGAGGTGTTCGCCGTGAGCTGAGTGCACTGCAGAGAGTGGCAGAAGGGCCGCAGAGAGTCGCTCGCAGTAGCGTGCCCGTGCCGAGGCCCCGCATTGAGTCGGCCGCGTGGTACTTGCGTAGAGCAGCAGGCGGTGGGACTTGGCGGTGGGCGGCCGGCGGTGAGGCGCTTGCGGTGATTGGTCTTGCGGTGAGGAGGCGGCGGTGAGTTGCGTGGTGTGGCCACGTTGGGTTGCACGCAGTGAGTTGTCCGCGTGGACGTGCTCAAGTAGAGCTGTCCGTGGTGAGTTAGACGCTTTGGGTGCAGAGGGGTGCATCGTTGAGGGCGTGGCAGCGAGAGGGATGCGGGCAGATTTCTGTCTTTCTCTTGTGTGGTGAAAAAAAGATGTGGCTCACCGGCGATGATGGTGACGAAGGCGGTGGGTGCGATGATGGAGTCGCGGGCCGTGGTGCCGAAACTTGGGGCGGAAATGAGTGACGCGCCCCGCGGACAAGATAGTGGCTGGAGTGGTGGGGACACTGGCTGTGGAAGAGACCGTCGTTGCGAAGCGCTCGCGGAGGATCGCATTTGCGTCGAGCGGTACTACCACTGCCTTGTCGTGGGCCATGTGGAACAGGAACCGTGTCGGTGATGATGTTCGGTTGAGCCGTTGTCCATGAGTCGACGGGCCAGGTGGTGGAAGTAGCCTCCGGGAGATGAGGGAGATGAGCAGGGCCGGGAGTTTCCGTTGGGTGCGGGGATGGGAGGGCCGGTGTGATGATGTGCTTGCTTGCTGAAGAGTGCTTGTTTCTTGTTCGTTCGGGTCACCACTGTAGCGTCTCGGGTCGTTCTAGACTTGACTCGGAAGTTAAAATGGTCTGGAACGGTTGGTGAGAACACTAACATTTTATTTAGTTAACTGATTATTACTTGTCTAACTTTGGAATAATGATGCAGCATCGATGTCGTCGTCAGTCCAGGCCGCTGGTCCCATGACGTCTCGCTGTTCACTCCGTCTCGTCTCCATCCAGTCCTCTGTCCCGACTCCTTTTTAAACCCTCGTGCTGAGGGTTACCTCGCGATAGCGTGAACTGGCGCAATCGCGAGGCAATACGTCAGCCGGATGAGACAGCAGTATTGGCAGTGCTACGGTGTGATTGCCAAGATGTTATCTAATGTGGTGCAATGGATGTTGCGCGGACTTATGTAAGCGTGCGGCAATATCCGTCGACGACGCAGCACTTGAGCCGGGTAAGGTAATCTGACGCTCTCCGGGGCCGCTCGATCGAGCGGAGAAACATTCTCTCGGGAGCCGCTGGGTCGGTGCGTGCGTACGTGACCACAGCCTCTTAATTTGTTCTGTTTGTTGCTTAGCAAACGTTTCTTCTTTTTCAGCATTTTCGTGCTTGCTGACGATGGTGTAACAAAGTGAACGCCGTCTTGGTTGTCTTTGTACAACAAACAATATCACTATTATTATCAGTAAGTAGCATTTAATTGATAAATTATGCGATTCATCGTCTTGTTCATTTTTATGCCTAATATATAAAAAACAAGAAAACACATTTTTTTTTCTATTGCAAACTCTGTGACAAAACTCGCAATAAATAATTTTAATTTCGAATCAAACTCACGAGTAGTTGAGGGCCGGTCAAAGACACTTACACTCGTATATTACTTCAGCTGCATGTTGAAAAGAGGTTCGTTGATATTCTCCGGCAAGAGCAGCCTCCCTTGATTGCTAACAATATTCTGCTGTGTTCTGCGGACACCCAAACATGTTAAAGTGGTCGGAACACCTGTACACTTCTGCAATTGTCTGCAGTTACAAATTCCTTCCTAAGGTTAACTTTAGGATGAAATTTTACCTTAATTCTGCTCCTCATAAAAATGTACTCCTCAATGTTTTCGTGGTGAAAGCATATACCTTTTTTAAACTTTCTTTTGTTTTGCCAAAACTTTACCGATTAACTCGTTAAGTAAAGCTACAATTCTTAAAACATTAATTCATTGTTCGGTAGTTTAATCCAGCAACTGCCCAGCCGTAGTTACTCAGGCTATCATCCTTAATATTGAGGTCGCTCTACAAGCAAAATACCACACTGCCATCTCGTTCATAGTTCTTCCTTTGTTAAACGCAAGCTCAGAGACTGGCTCGCACACACACCTGGAGTGCCGTTCACCTCAAGCTTTGTCAAGAAATAAGAAACTATTTGTTCTGGCTAGGATACAGCCCCTACAAGGGGAAACAACATAGAAAACGGCGGGTCTAAAGGTCTGTTCACACGATGCATCTTTTAGGCGCGGAACAGTTTCGCGAAATGTGCTCGGTCACAGGTACCACTTCACGTGTAACGACAATGACGTTTAGACTCGCGAAAATATTTTCGCTGTTGACCATAATGTGGCGCTCCGAATCAGATCGCTATTTATCTGGGGACCTGCTTTGCGCATTTTATGCAGTCAATTCACTTTAATTTTTTTTTCTCACATACTGCACCACTTGGAGCGATCTCGCATGTGCGCAAAGCCGATTGAGGCGGCAGCATGTACGTGCAGGACAAGTGCCGGCGCCGAGCCCGTACGCTGCCAATTCATTGCCAAAGCTCCTATCAATGCACATGGTATTCATCGAAACGATACGTGCCCAATCTGGTTACTTCTCGGCGCCGATGTCTGCCCCGATTTTACTGTGCCAACTGTTTCAGAGAGCGCACATGGTTTCACGTTTGCTTGTAAACAAAGCAAGCTTGGTTTCAGTTTACTCGATGGTCTCGTATCCAGCGGTATCGTCGCGACAACAACGCTATGAGCACTATTCTAATCTCGCCAACTCCCGCTAATTGTCTTCGTCCATCGCTGGATTTTGTTCCGATATGCTACTCACTTTTCCTTCAGTGGTGCTTGACGTGCTTGCGGAAGCGCCGGCAGTATCCATCGTTCGTGGTTTCGTTTTTTTCGGATTTGGCTTGGCTTCAACACCGGCAGTGAAGTGGTCATCTCAAACAGCTCGCTCCCCCCTCAAAGGCCACGTGAGAGCGTTTCTGAGCGGCCATTGGCGGCGCCCTCAGAGTGATTGACAGGACTTTGCAAAGTTGCAGCAAAAGCTCGCTCAAGAAGCGAAGTGTGCGCGCAACTTTTTTTTTGTTGCGCGCGTCCTTTTCGGACTCGTTCAGACGGCGCAACCATTTCGCGAAACTACATTTCGCGACACTAGATGCGCGAGAAAAATGCATCGTATGAACGGGCCTTAAGAAGTCCATCGCCCCCTCTCTCACCTACGGGATCAAGCGCAATAGCCCATTCAAGTTACACGAAGGGCGGAGTCTGTGTTTGGGTAAAAAAGCTGACCCCCTTAATGCGTGACATTGGCAGCCTCTGATTTCTCTGAGATTTGAAGGAATTCCAGCCAAAAACCCCAGAGCTACTGCATGCATATATTGTGACTTCTCCACCCCACCTTCTTTCTTACCTCTATATCGTTCCTCTTCCTCTCTGTCTTTATTTATCTCTCTCTCTGTCTCCTTATATTGTCACGAATGGCAAGTGATGAGGCGGCGAATGACCGAGTAAACTGAATGTTTAATGGGGCGAACTTGTGCTCAAAAATAAAGGGAAAAATAAAGATAACAACAAAGCGTCGCGGGCGTCGAAGGCGGCGAAGCGGCAAGATCGAACGGTGAGCCGAAAACTGACTGCGGCTCGCCACGCGGAGCCCCTTATGTACACGCGTGGTGTTCTGGAAGATTCGTCGCAGAAGGTTCTGCGTGCAGAACATTCTGACCTCGAACATGCAACACCGTTCTCAAAATTACGAAAACTTTACGTCAGACTCAACAAAATGCGTCCCCGCGGCCAGAAATCGAACCCTAGTTTTCTGCGTGGAAGGCGCGCGCGATAACCGTTAGGGCACGAGCGCGCTGCCTGCTTGGTTAGCTGCACTCGCAGCATTATTCCCCCCTTTAAAAAGTGCGTCGCCCCGATGCAACACAAAAACAAAACAAAGAAAATAAAAAGGACGGTAAACTACGAGGTCATTTGAAACACATAAGGTCCACAGTCGTATCGAGCGTAGTACGGCTTCAGGCGCGCGACGTGGGCGACTTCAGGTTGGGGTGGGCGGCGTGATGATGTTCTTGTTCCGTCGGGCATCACCTCGTAGTTCAGATCTCCAAGTCGACGAACTACCTAGTAGGGTCCGAAATACCGTTTCAGGAGTTCCTCGCTGAGACCACGGCGACGAATGGGAGTCCAGACCCATATAATGTCTCCGGGCTGGAAGTGGACGTCCCGACGACGAAGGTTGTAGCGGCCAGTGTCGACGCGTTGTTGGGCTTTGATCCGCAGTCTGGCGAGCTGACCGACTTCTTCTGCCCGTTGGGCAACCACCTGGGCGTCGTCGCTTCCGTCGACAGCCAGTTCATGGAGTAACATCGCGTCCAGCATTGTCGTTACTTTGCGGCCATGAACCAGTTGAGAGGATGGTCACCCGGTGGTCTCTTGCACGGCCGTGTTGTAGGCAAATGTGACGAACGGCAACACTTCGTCCCATATCTTGTGCTTGACGTCGACATACATGGAGATCATGTCGGCGATGGTCTTGTTGAGTCTCTCCGTCAGCCCGTTGGTCTGCGGTGGTATGCCGTGTTTCGACGATGGCTAGTGTGGCTGAAACATAGGACTTCTTGCGTCAGCTGGGCCATGAATGATGATCCACGGTCTGAGATCAGGACTTCGGGAGCGCCATGACAGAGGACGATGGACTCAATGAAAAACTTGGCGTATTCCACAGCAGTCACTGCAGGAAGGGCTTTCGTTTCGGCGTACCGCGTGAGATAATCTGTGGCAACGATGATCCAGCGGTTCCCCGACGTCGACGGCGGAAAAGGGCCAAGTAGATCCATTCCGATCTGCTGGAAGGGTGCAGTTGGAGAAAACATTGGCTGAAGGAGTCCAGCCGGCCTCATCAGAGATTTCTTACGCCGCTGGCACTCCTGGCATGATCGTGTGTATAGGTGGACGGTCTTGGGGAGCTTGGGCCAGTAATACTTTTCACGAATGCGGGCCAGTGTCCGGCTGTAACCAAGGTGCCCGGACGTTGGGTCGTTGGGGCAGGCTTGGAAGATCTCCTCTCGAAGGTCGGTCGGTATTACCAGCAGCCACGACAAGTTGCTGTCCCTGAAGTTTTCCTCGTAGAGTACACCTTGTCGCTTTACGAAGGTTGACAGGGCTCGTGAGAAAACACGTGACATGGTACTCCCGCGCCCTTCCACGTGCTCTATTAGTGCGCGCAGCTTAGGATCGTCTCGTTGACGGCGTGCCATGTCGTCGGTGTTCACTGCGCCTAGGAAGCACTCGTCTTTATCGTCGTCGCTGCTGCCGGAAGGTGTTTCGATGGGCGCTCAAAACAGGCAGTCAGCGTTGCTGTGCTTGCGGCCTGATTTGTAGAACACAGTCGTGTTGAACTCCTGTAGTCGGAGACTCCATTGAGCGAGGCGTCCTTACGGGTCCTTGAGGTTGGCAAGCCAGCAGAGCGAATGCTGGTCCATGACTACACGGAACAGGCTCCCTTAGAAGTACAGACGAAACTTTGTGATTGCCCAGACGACCGCAAGACATTCTTTCTCAGTCGTGGAGTAATGTTTTTCCGCCTTGGACAGTGTCCGACTTGCGTAGGCGATGACTCGCTCGGTGACTTCTTGTTGTTGAACCAGTACCGCGCCAAGTCCTGCGTTCCTTGTGTCCCTCTGGATATCGATTTTCGCACGCTGATCGAAATGTCAAAGAACAGGGGGAGTCTGAAGCCGTCCCTTCAGCTCGTCGAATGCCTGCTGCTGCTTTTTGCTCCATTTGAACTTCTCGGCGTCCTTCGTAAGGTTTGTGAGCGGTGCAGAAATCCTTGCGTAACCCCGAACGAAGCGCCGATGGTAGGCACATAGTCCAAGGAACCTGCGTACGACCTTCTTGTCTGTCGGCGCTGGAAATGCTGCGGCAGCGCGAGTCTTCTCTGGGTCTGGGCGAACGCATTCGTTACTAACCACGTGACCTAGGAACTTCAGTTCGTCATAAGCGAAGCGACACTTTGACGGTTTGAGGGTGAGTCCGGCGGTCTGAATGGCTTGGAGAACAGCTCGGAGTCGTCGCAAGTGCTCGTCGAAGTCACTTGAAAACACTACGACGTCGTCAAGGTAGACGAGACAGCTCTGCCACTTCAGCCCTGCCAGTACTGTGTCCATGACGCGTTGGAACGTGGCCGGCGCCGTGCATAGGCCGAAAGGCATGACCTTAAATTCGTACAGGCCATCCGGCGTCACGAAAGCTGTCTTCTCTCGGTCCTGTTCGTCGACTTCGATTTGCCAGTAGCCGCTCTTCAGATCCATCGATGAAAAGTATCGAGAGTGGCGCAGCCCGTCTGACGTGTCGTCGATGCGGGGGAGTGGATATACATCTTTTTTTGTTACCGCGTTCAGCTGCCGGTAGTCCACACAGAACCTAAGCGTTTCGTCCTTCTTCTTAACCAGTACGACTGGAGAGTCCCACGGACTGCTTTAAGGCTGGATTATGTGGTCGTTAAGCATCTCTTGAACCTGCCCCTGGATTACCTCCCTTTCTTTTGCGGAATCTCTGTATGGCGATCGATGCACAGGGCCCGCGTCGTCCTCGGTAATGATGCGGTGCTTCGCAACGGCGGTTTGGCGTACCTTCGACGATGTCGCAAAATAGTCGGTGTACCCGGCCAGGAGGTCGATCAGCTGCCGTCTTTTCGGGCCCGGAAGCTTAGGGTCAATGTCGAGCTGCGTTGGCGACGCACTGTCTGGTTGAGGTGGCGAGGATTCTTCAGTAATCGCAGTGATTTCGGCGGAATTCCGGAGTTCCTAGACGTGACCCACGGCTGCACCTTTCGTGAGATGTTGCGTTTCATTTCGGAAGTTCGTCACTCCTCTTTCGGCCATCCCCAAGTTCAGCTACTCCTCTTGCAATGCCTATTTCTATTCCCAGGAGCAACTGAAGGTTTCCCTCCAGAAGAACGTCGCCGCGGGTAGTTGCATCAGTCACGACGGTTACGACAACACTTGAACGCAGCGGCAGGTTCACGTGGTCGGCAGCCACTCGGGCAGCAGCTGACGCAGTATGGGGCGTCCCTGAATGCGGAAAAGGCGTACGCAGCGTCAATTTGTTTTCACCAAGGTCAATGACAGCGCCGTATTCGCACAAAAAGTCCATGCCGAGGATGACGTCTCTTGCAAAGTCTTGTAGAATGACGCATTTCAGAAGACACGTCTCGCCGTGGATCTCCACGCGAGCAGTGCATCTTCCGACTGGCGTAATGAGATGTCCCCCGGCGGTCCGTATCTGTGGGCCATCCCACGGCGTCGTAACTTTCCGAAGGCGTTGGGAGAGCCTCCCACTCAGGAGATCTGCTCCAGTGTCGACGTGAGCCGACGCATCGTGGCCGTCGATAACGACGTGTAGGTTATTCTTCACCGTTGCAGGCGCGTCGTTTCGGTCTCTGGTGGTGTTTGAGTGGGGGCCCTCCGACGTTCGGGGAGGATCTTGGCGTCGGTCGTCTTCGGCAACTCCACATCCAGGGTTTGCCGCGCCTAGTTTTCCCGGCGAAGAGCGAGGGACTGCAGGTTTTCAGGTCGGGGTCGGTGCATCGGCGAAGCTGTACGTCGTAGCGACGGCGACCACGACTCGCGGCGAGCTGCAGGCGGGGGAGACTGAGGTCGTCGGAGGTATTCTTCGATCTCCTGTGGTCGTTCACCATAGCGTGGACGTGGATCGTTCGGATGGAAGCCACGCAGCCCTATTTGCTGGTAGGGGCAGCGGCGGTAGATATGGTCGGCTCTCCGCAGTGGTAGCACAACAGGCGTTGATTGGCTGTCCTCCACACGTCGGTTCTCCTCGGCGATAGTTGCTCGTGGCGGGCATACTGGACGTCTTCTTCCGGGCTACGAGGATGCAACGGCATCGGTGTGTATCGCCGGGGTGGCACCGTGGCTTGGCCGGTAGCTTGCGGAGGTCGTCGGACCATGGCGGCGTAGCTCAACGTCGGTTCCTCTGGCGTCGTCGTGTTGATAGGGACTTCAGGTTGGAAGGCTCTGTGAACCTCCTCTCGAACAACCTCGGTGAGCGACAGTGAGGGTGGGCGATCCGTGGCGGGGAGCATCTTGCGGAGTTCTTCCCGGACGATGTCGCGGACGATTTCCCGAAGGCCGTCGACACCGGTGGTGTTCAGCTCCAGTCGTCAAGATGCGGCGGTCGGAGAAGCAGGCACGCCTGCGAGTCGATGGTAATGGCTTGCTCGGGCCGACAGCGCGCGATCGATGCTAGCGGCTTCAGCCACAAACCAGTCGAGGGTTTCCGGGGGATTGCGGACAAGGCCCCCGGAAATTACAGCCTTCACGCTACGAAGGAGGACGCGAAGCTTCTTCGGCTGCCTCCGGATAGGCTCGGGCGCATAGGCGCATGACATCCTCTACGAAGCTGGTCATGCTTTCGTTTGGGCCCTGCACCCTTGTTTCGAGAAAGTCCTCCGCTCGCTGCCCACGGCGGTGGTTGAGGAACGTTCGCTTCAACTCGGCGGCGCAGGACTCCCACGTATGAAAGACGCTTCGTGGTTTTCAAACCAGTGCCTCGCAGTTCCTTCAAGTGCAAAGTAGAGTTTGTGGAGGCATGGATCAGTCGTCCATCCCTTGTGGCGGAATACACTCTCACAGTGTTGCAGCCAGTCGTTAATGTCCTCGTGGACGTCTCCGTGAAAAGGCGTTGGAGTTCTGAGTGCGACCGGCAGGTATACGACGGCAGAAGCGGCCGGGTTCTGCGCCTGGTTGGCCATCGTCGTCTTCGGCTTGGTCGTGGGTGGCAGAAGTTTGTGTTCTGGGTGTAGACCTTGGATGCGGCGACTTGATCGGGTCTCGATCTGGTCTTCGTCGGGTCCTCCGGAGCTTGGGTTCGGAATTGTTCTGCGGGAACTTGGAGGGGTGCGCTGCACGGACATGTGGTACCCCGCCCCTCCACCAAAATGTCACGAATGACAAGTGATGAGGCGGCAAATGACTGAGTAACCTGAACGTTTAATGGGGTGAACTTTTGTCCAAAAATAAAAGGAAAAAGCAAGATAACTACAGAGCGTCGCGGGCGTCGAAGGCGCTGAAGCAGCAAGATCGAACGCTGAGGCGCATACTGACTGCAGCTCGCTACGCGGAGCCCCTTATGTACACGCGTGGGGTTTTTGAAGATTCGGCGTAGAACGTTCTACGTGCAGAACATTCTGACTTCGAACAAGCAACACGGTTCTCGAATTTACCAGGACGTACGTAAGTGTAAACAAAAATGCGTCCCCGCGGCCAGGAATCAAACCTTAGCTTTCTGCGTGGAAGGCACGCGCGATAACCGTTAGGCCACGAGCGCGCTGCCTGCTTGGTCAGCTCCGCTCACGGCAATATATTCTTTTTCAAATCTTATCTCGATCGGTTTAAACACAATCTTTTTTTTTTTTTTTTAATTTGCTGTCTTCAGATTGCGTATACTACCTGGATTTATTCCGTGTTTGACGGCTGCTGCGTAAATCCTAGAGTTTAGGATAAGCTTCATCACCAAAGCCGCCTTGAGAGCCAGTCAAATACGCTGCTTACAAACCTCTGAAAAAAGAGTCAATATTTGTAATTATTGAGTTTCCAATAATACTGGAATATGCAACTGCCAGCATTTGCAAACCAGTGATTCAGTAGACACTATCGCCTTCAACAGGACTCTATGATCAATCCGTTAGTGCCAAGTATTTTCCAGTCGTTGAAGCCACTCATCCAAATGACCTCGCGATCTACGCCGGCAAGTCCGTTTGTGGTACTTTTTCGGGATCCGTACCCTTCCGTTGTCCAAACGTAGGTGCTGAATTCATCAGATTATATTGCGGTTTTACAGTTTTAAAGTGCAATGTTCTAATCATTACTGGCCTGTCCTTTTGTGTATTGGGGTAAATGATTTTATTTATTTTCAGGTAATTATATAATTGAACCTTTTTTTTCAAGACTAACAAAATCGGTTTTGCCTGTGGATTGCAGAGGTCTATTGTCCTAGATGCTTGGAAGCTTATCCTTGTGACCATACAGCACCGGGAGGTCACGTGATTGACTATGAAAGCTGGCCTTGGGTTTCGGGAGCCATAGCTTTTTTCATCCACACGCATCAACCAAACTCACTTATTAGTACATTCTCACCTCACTCACCCTCACGGATCAGACATGAGGGGGGGGGGGGTGAGTAAATTACTAAGCCCTGAAAACTCATGATGTTTAGGTTGATTGAGGGGCGTGAGTTAGGTGACTTCATGAGCACGGTGAGCTCATAAGTTAGGTGAGGGGCGTGAGTTCGGAGAGTTCATGAGTTTTATGTGGGACGTGAATTCGTGAGTTCGATGAGTTCATAACTTCGGCAAGTTCGTGAGTTCAGAAGGGACGTGAGTTCGTGGTGTCGGTTAATTCCTGAGTTTGGTGAGGCATAAGATTCCTGAACGGCCATGGGTTCGATTAGGATTTGCGGGGTGTCGTCAAGGAAGGGCGGGTAATGTTACTTCTCGGTACACTTCCGGGGAAGTTGAGTCGGCGCTTGCTTCGCAAATGGCGTTGTTAGTAGTGATGGACCGTACTTGCCGAACTTTAAATTCGGCAATGTTCGGCACATGCCGAGCTTTTAAAGTAATGTTTGGTAAAAATTCCGCAAACATTGGCAAAACGTCTGCGCACGCGCGAGAACGTGACAGGGCCATGGGTTGCAAATAGACGCCGTGCGGTCCTGCGGTTCCCATCTTACAGTGTAATTATACCAGCGGTTGCGGCGAAGTGCGGTGAATGCGACATGGTAACTTTGTGTTTGTCTGCATTTGCTAGTATGATTCCCATCAATACTCTCGGCCTCAAGGACAGAACATCAACTAAGAATTGACGCAGTCCACTGCGCAAGTAACAAGTGATGTGGTACATTATGAATAACGGGACTTTCATTTGACCTTTCCAGTGATGCAACGAGGTAGCTGCAAAATTGACTGTCAATAATTTAAAGCACTCCTCGCCATTATAATAATCCTGTTTATGGCTTACATGTAGTTTGTGCCAAACAAAATATTATATTTAAATTCGCGTTTTTTCGCGCTTTTTCTTTACCGCCATAAACCTTGATACCGAACTACCATGCTCGGTGTTGCACAATCGACATTTCTAACACTTCCCATCTTTGTAAGCGTCAGCGAGTTTCCTAACATCAGGGACCAACTTTTTAAAAGTGAAAAGGAAACTTCGCGAATATGGAACGCAAACTTTCACGCAAAGCTGGCGTCAAGTGACTCAAATCAAAAGGCATGCATACTTACAATAGTATTGTGTTTTCTTACGGCGAAGGCTCAGCTGGCGTTGCATTTATTTTCCAGCACGAAACGGCGACTCGCAAAGAAAGTACGAACACAGCGTTACCCGATTTATTTTTATGAATGTACACACTTGCAGGCTTGCGCTGATGAGGCCTCAAAACCGAAACTCGTGTATTGTCGTGACTGCGCCTTCTACAACAGAAAACTCGCGTTGACTTACCACTTCTGCAACAAGTCACTGTAAAATGGCCAGTACACGCAAAAATGACACTTATGCAATTATAATATAGAATATCACCATATTTAGTAATAACAAGGTAGATATACATTATACGTTGCAGTGAAAATGCAAGAAAGAAAAAAAAAATAAATCTCTTTTTTTCAGAAAAAGTTGAAATATAAACTTTTAAGTCTGGCTACATTGTATTTCTGCCGATACTTTGCCGAATCTTTAGAAAAGTTTGGCGAACTTTGACTTTGCCGAATCCTAAGATTCGGCACCAAATTTTCAATTCCTCAAAAGTTGGGCCCATCACGAGCTGGAAACTCGTACGGCTGGTTCTCTATAAGCAATGGAGGTGGAGAATAGGTGCCAATTGATTTATCTACACTCTTCGACTCCGGCTCGCTTCGTGGACGCTTGGCTTGGTCTGTTGCCGCAGGTCGCTGCCTCGTGGTGGGCTGACAAAGGAAGGGGGGGGGGGGTTCTCCCGTTCGCCTCGGCCACTCTTGTGTGAACTGCGAGGCACATGTATACGCGCGGCGTTTCATTGTATCGTGAAGGAGGCAAATGCGCACAACGTTGTAATACTTGAAGGCAGACGTTGGTATAGTGAGTGCGCACGTCTTATACACCGTCGTTCATACTGAGGACAATGTTAAAATGAAAACCGGCTGGCAACTGACGCGATTCGCCTGTATACTTGTTTGTTCAAGTCGTAAGTCTCTGGATGTCTGTAAAAAAAAGTGGGCATACACGTCGTCGAGTTCATATAAGCCCGAAATGCTGAACTTGTTCACGAGTGAGTTTCAAGCCTATAATTATTCGATAACACATAAAAAACAAAAATATTTCGATTGTGAATTGGGATAGAAACATTGTTTACCCTAAGTATTTAAATCACCGGCGAAAACTTGTGAAACCTCTTTTTTACTTCAAGTTAAGATTGTGATAACAAATCGACGTCTCTGTCCTGCTAAATGACACCCCGTTAGTCGCTTAAAAGGTTGCTATTGAGCATATTCGGAATACTGGCTAACGTTTCGCGTGCGGGAGAATAACTGGGGAAACTGAAACACTTAATTAGGGGAACTTGTGCCCAAAAATAAAAAGGAAAAAAGATTACAACAGAGCGTCGCGTGCGTCGAAGGCGGCAAAGCAGCAGGATCGAACGCTGAGGCAAAACTGACTGCGGCTCGCCACGCCGAGCCTCATGTACACGCCTGGGCTTCTGGAATAATCGCCGTAGAAGTTTCGGCGTGTAGAACATTCTGACCTCGAACAAGCAACACGGTTGTCCAATTTAGCAGAACATTACGTTAGAATAAGAAAAAAAACGTCCCCGCGGACAGGAATCGAACCCTGCCTTTCGGCGTGGAAGGCACGCGCGATAACCGTTAGGCCTCGAGCGCGCTTCGTGCTTGGTCAGCTGCGCTCGCGGAAATATAACATTGTTTTTTCATTAAATGTTAGTTGCGAGTTTGCCAGTGCTTACGTTAACTTCTTGTCCGTGTCTATTTTCTCGGCGCGTGTCTACGACAATGAAATTTGCTGCATTTCCTTAATCGGCGCTGCCCTTCTGTGTCAGTTGCTAGACAACCAAAATTCTAGGATATTGACCATCGTAAAATTAACCTTGTAAGTCTGTCTGTGTGCTTCAGTCAAAGTGTGGGCTTACGTCCAAAAACATGGAACGTTGGCAGGTATCTAGAATGCGAGCAACCAATGTGGCTTTTATCTTATTCTGGGCATCGCTTTTGTTCATGAGTATGTTTATCTGTGGGCTTGCGTTTCTTTTTTTTTTCGTACAAATCCACGGGTGAATTTCTACCTTCGCGACTTACTATATATCTTACCTCCCCCCGCCCCCCCCCCCCCCCTCCCTGCAATAATTCCTTCGGGCGCTGCAGGGTAACCCGGAAATAAAGAGATGTGAATGTGCCTGCATGCTTGGCAATCCAAATTCAACTCCCTCAACTGCGATCCCCGTACAAGAAAACATGCACTCTAGCAACTGCACGGTTGACATGCCAAAACCCAAGCTGAAACCGAGAACAAAAAGAGTTCAGAACTATATGGTGCGCTAACACAAAGTCATTAGCACTGCCTGCCTCCCCCTTTCCCTAGCTTTCTTTTTATCGCCACAGAACGTTGTGCCCAAGAAAAGACGAGTTGCTCTTTTGTTCCCCCTCCCTAGCTTTCTTTTCATTGCCACAGAAAGTTGTGCCCAAGGAAAGATTAATTGCTCTTTTGTTTCTAACTCAAAAGAGTAAACTGAAGGCTTTAGTAGCGAAGACAAGCCAGTGCTAATCGAGCACTTTTAAAATGCTGCTTTGTAAAAAAAAAGAAAACAGAAAAAACAACGCTTTTCTTTTTCCTTCTTTTTTTTTTGCGCAATTAACTAGCTCCGGAAACAGCAGCTATTCGTAATTCCGTGGTCAAACCGAGCAAGGCACGAACTTACCATGAACACCTTCGCTATCCTACCTACCAAGTGCCCATCCCCAGCTCTCTATGATTATCTCCAATAGACTACTTTCATAAACCCCTGCATCCAACACTGCGCGCGTTTCACTGTGGGAACTAGTTGGCTAAGGAGGAGAGTGGCATGGTTTCGGTTTCAATGCACACGGCGACAAGAGATTATACACAGAGCGTATCTCATGTTTTCTGGTCCCGATTGCTTCATTTTTGGTCTCTAAACTAACCTAAATGGCCAGACCTTGAAGCTTTAGCACAAGCCCGAGACGTATAGCTTGTCTTAACACATGCTTGTTGTATTGTGGTGCAAGACGAAGACTCACACCGTAAAGAGTGTTGTGCAAAACGAAGACTTGCAAATACAGCAAGGAAGAAGAAGATTAGTGTGTGCCTGTGTAGGAATGAACGCCATTAAAGGCTCTTGGCGAACCTGACGAAACAAATCCTTCGAATTGCCTTCTGCCATAACAATTGGTGTTAGAAGTGGGATCATGGAAACCCGAAGCACCGCCCAGGGAAATCAGCACCAGGTCTTGGAAGCTATCAAACGCTTTGAAGGATTCACTAGACAGTCTCTACAAAGAACACACTCGCCATCGGGAAGAACAGGTGGCTGCTCGACTCCAAACTCATAGTGAACCTGAAGCTTTACCGCAGCTTTCGGGATCTCAAGGCGTAATGCCAGCACTGCTATCGTGTGGTGAGGCCGCCGGAACTATGCCTGATGACAGCAGCGGTTCCCGGACCTCACCCATCGACCATGTCGGGGACCACGCAGTCGTAACAGATCCCCTTTGGTCGCAGCAAAGGACTTTCTCTGAGGGGGCAAGCCAGTAGCAAGAACTACAGGGCCAAATCGCCCCAAAGATGATCGTTAAACTAGACACATACGATGGACGCAACCCCTGGGGTACCTTCCGGACGCACTTCCACCTAGTGGCAGACATAAATGGATGGATAAATAATTCACGAGGAGCTTTCTTGGCGTCAGCACTTCGAGGGGCAGCACTGGAAGTACTGCAAAGTCTACCCGCAAATATACAGAGAGACTACAACTCTCTCATGAATGCTCTGGAGAGACGCTTCGGTGACAAGCATCTGGGGCGACTATACCACGCTACGCTCCGTACAGGTGTTCAAC